>JAMPIV010011074.1:5000-125243 GCA_024509875.1 Oreohelix idahoensis | reverse complement strand
CAGCCCCAAGTCAAAGTCACCAGGGTAAAATGTGGTACCTGTTCAAAGTTAACAAAATATGTCACAAAGCTGATAAACTGTCAAATAATGTTACAAAGCTGACAAACTGTGTACACATTTCACAAACAATTTCACAAAATTGGTACGTAATGGCACTTAATTGAGAAATAATGTTTCAGTTGGCAAATAATTTTTTAAAAAGCTGACGTATCAGAAAATCAATAAACAGGGTCGCGTATCTGACAAATAATATCATGAAATTGACGATTAATGTCACAAAAAATGACAAATAATGTTAAAAGATTGATAAATAATGTCACAGAGTTTTCTAAAAATATCTCAAAGCTCAAAAATTATGTCAAAAACTTACAATAACCAGAAAATTAATAAACAGTGTCACAAATTTGAAACATAATGTCATGATGTTGACTAATAATGTCAGAAAAGTGATAAAATAAATGTCAAAAATGTAACAAATACACTGTCCTCAACTTACGATGTGGTTTCCGTTCTGACCATAAAGGGTATGTTAACAGTTAACATGTCTGAATGCCTAAATGTGTAGGTCTGTTTTGTTATATGTTAAAACAAATTTTAATCTTTCCTAAACAGAAATAATACAATGTACAAATTATAAGATAGAATTACCGTACTGCACAGTTATGTACTAAATGATGAATAAATAAAGAAATAAAATTTATGACCAAACACTGGGAGTCGAAAATAACATAATAGGATAAATGGAGTGGCTGGCGTAAAAACGAGTGGTCGTAAGTCTCATATGTCTTAAGCGAAGGACAGGCAGTAATGTCATAAAGTTAATTAAAAACATCACAATTACTGGCTTCCTTTACAACAAATTTGGAACCAGAGTAGCACTGTGGTTAGTGCACTGGCTTCCTAGCTCAGTGGTCCATGGTTCAATCCCCAGTTGAGGTGGGATTTTTTTAGACCACAAACGGCTCCAGGGTCTACCCAGCCTAAAAACATTGGGTACCAGAGCAACTCTGGGAAGGTTAAGGCGGCTGGCATGATGCTGACCACGTCACCCCTAGTGTGCCAATGGTCATGAAAATATGGGCCTAACACCATATTCCCAATATGCCTCAATAGGCGTGTAACGGGATACTTTACCTTTTTTTTTAAACCTTTTAAAACAAATGCAGCTGCTGTTTCAACTGTAATGATAAATGCAAGTGTTATGAACATGTGTCTTTGATTCTTGTGAGTGAACAAGTTTTTAAAACTTCCTCAGTGCATTCAGAACACAAGAAAGTGGTAAATATTGGGGGAGGGGATGGTATAGAGTGCATAAACCCCTTTGTGGCCCCATGAAGTTCCCAGGAGTCTCTGAGCAGACAAAGAAAGAGTGAGGCTACTGCTTCCACAGGCATGTAGTAAGTTGCGACTAATACGAGGTTGTGCATGTGGCTGGCAAGTTCATCATGTACAATAAATGCTACAGAAACCCTCACTGTAAGAGCACCACTAGAATGAATGCTTTGATGCTAACTTCTTGTAATGGGACCAGTTGTAAGAGCACTAGAATGAATGATTTGATGCTAACTTCTTGTAATGGGACCAGTTGTAAGAGCACCACTAGAATGAATGATTTGATGCTAGCTTCTTGTAACGGGACCAGTTGTAAGAGCACCACTAGAATGAATGCTTTGATGCTAACTTCTTGTAATGGGACCAGTTGTAAGAGCACCACTAGAATGAATGCTTTGATGCTAACTTCTTGTAATGGGACCAGTTGTAAGAGCACTAGAATGAATGCTTTGATGCTAGCTTCTTGTAACGGGACCAGTTGTAAGAGCGCTACTAGAATGAACGAACGAACGAACGAACGAACGAACTTTATTTTCAAAGGGTTAAGAATTGGGCACGCAGGCCCATCTGACATTCTGCCCTTCCTCTCTCTCTCATCATGTATACTAATATCCTTTCATCCTCACATTTACTTTAAGCATTATTAAGGCATTTATCATTATAAAAGTAATATTACATTTGCAATAATCATCATAATTAAAGTGTTTTTAAAATAAAATAAAAATAATAACAAAACCAAACAAACAAACAAAAAATTAATAATAATAATGAATTTGAAAAAAAAAATAAAATAAATAAAAAAAAATTAATAAATAAATTAAAAAAAAAAATTTAAAAAAAAAAAAAAAACAAGACATAAGAATCGAATTCTTCGTACTGTAAATTAGTGATTTGAGACATATTCAGAGGTATGTTATGAGAACTTGTAAATTGTTCATACGGGGTTCAACTGAATGACTCGGGGACTTTTTTTTTTTTTTTTTAGGTTCATCAAGATGAGGTGGGTAAATAGTTACTTTCCATTTTCCTTTCCATTTCCTTTGCGTCCCAAACTCAAGACCAGAATCAGACTAGGTAGATAGTTAGATAGACATATACGAAAGCAATTAATTTGCCAAGGGTTGAAAATCGGACACAGTCCCCTCTTGCATTCTTCCATCCTCTTGCTCATCTTTTATTACTGTTACTCAACATTCTCCAGCGTACTGAAAGTATTAATTTAAGGAAGTATTACAAGGAAGTATAACAGCATTAACAGTACCTGATCATAAAATTAAGAATATAAGTTATTAACAGTACCTTGATCATTTGAAAACCAGTTAAGAATATAAGTTTGATTAAGACCATTTGTAAGAGCACCACTAGAATGATATGCTGGTGGTGCACTCTGATAGACTCTTTCCTGTCCATCTTTTGATGTTATCTTCCCACTTATAGCGCTGTCTTCCCCTTGCACGTTTGCCTTCAACTCTCCCTTCTGTTATGGTCTTCTGCAAGGTGTTATGCCTTTTTATGTGGCCAAAGTATTTTAGCTGCCGAACTTTGACCTCCCTCATTAGTTCTCTTTTCATACCTAGATTTTCTAGGACCTCCTTATTTGTTTTCATCTCTTTCCATGAGATACGCCCCATTCTTCTATATATCCACATTTCAAGAGCCTCAATTCTTTCTTCCAAATGCTTATTCATCGTCCATGTTTCTGCACCATACAGAAATGCAGAATATATATAACACTTTATGATTCTCAGTTTTAATTTGTGAGATAACTGTTTGAATGTCAGTATATGTTTCATGTTGTTGAATGTAGCTTTGGCCATTCCTATTCTTTTCTTGATTTCTATTTCACATCTGCCATCTTCTGTTATTATATGACCAAGATATACGTAGCTCTTGACTTGTTCCAGGATTTTCCCATTTACGCTTATCTTTAATGTGGGTTTATCGTCTGTTTTGCTAATTATCATAGTTTTTGTTTTCTCAATATTAATGTCGAGTCCATATTCATGACTTATACTGTTCACTTGTTTCACTAGTTCTTGTAACTCCTGTTCGCTTTCAGCTAACAACACGGTATCATCTGCATATCTAAGGTTGTTTATTGACCTTCCACTGATGTTCAGTCCTGGTATTTCCTGTATCTGTTTGAAAAATTTTTCGGTGTATAAATTAAATAGGCAGGGGGACAGCACACAACCTTGTCTGACACCTCTTTTTATGTCTATGTATGGTGAATAATTCCTTCCAGATCTTACTGTGGCAATTTGCTCCCAATAAAGGTTACTGAGTATTCTTATATCCTTTCCATCAATACCTATGTCTTCGAGGCATTCAATTATTTTCTCATGATGGACTCTGTCAAAAGCCTTCTTATAATCAATGAAGCACATATACATACTTTTTTGGACCTCTGTATATTTTTCTGCTAATATTCTTAGGCAAAATATTGCCTCTTTTGTTCCACTGTTCCGTCTAAAACCAAACTGTTCTTCTTGGATTTCGCTGTCTACTTTACTTTTTATTCTTTCCTGTATGATTTTGAGCAGTATCTTAATTGCATGACTCATCAGGCTGATTGTTCTGAAGTCTGAACATTCTGCTGCATTTGGTTTTTTGGGCAATGTTATGAAAACTGATGTCTTCATGTCGTGTGGTATATATCCTGTATTGTATATATCGTTGCATATTTCTGTGATTGTATCTATACCAAAGCTCTCCAGAGCTTCTATCATTTCAATTTTTATGTTATCCATGCCTGCTGATTTTCCTTTTTGTATCATATGAATGGCATTCTCTACTTCTGATCTGAGAATGTTTGGGCCTTCATTAGAATCTGGTGATGGTTTTTTATCTCATCAAGTAATATTACACCATTTTTGTTCTTGATACAGCTTCCTCCTTGTGCAAACCGCGACCGATTTGATAATTTCTTTATTTCTTCATGCATATCTCTTGTCATGTGCTTTGCTTCCAAGTCTTCTATTTCCTTGCATTTTGTTTCTATCCACCGTTCTTTTGCTTCTCTACACATAGTACGTATGTCATTGTCTATTGTTTTATATTCTGGAGTGTTTTTTGCTTTCTTTCTTTCTGCCATTTTATTCAAGATGTCATCTGTCATCCAAATTTGATTTTTCTTAGACTCCTTTTTAGGTAAATTTGCATTTGCTGATTGTATGCTTGTTTTTAAGCATTCCCATTTTGCGGTTGCTTTTTCTTCTGGGTTTTCTCTTCTATACTGCTCCATGCTTTCTGTCAGTAACTGTTGATATTTATTTTTGACATCGATTAAATATTTCTGTTTTATATCCTAAGAGGTTATATTACATTAATTTTGGGCAATATCCTGCTCTTTGAAACTAGAAAGCTATTGTTAGAAAGAAAATACATAAAATTTCCAGCTCCCCTGCCATTAAAAAAGCAACATAGGATTACTAACCACTTTAATGCCAATGCCTTTTTAAGTGTAGAAAAAAATATAAATATCTGAGTACATTAAGACAGTCACCCTTCATATTTCATTCATTTTCATTCACCCCTCTAGTTTCAATCACCCCCAAAATAATTTCATTCACCCTTAGGTGAACCATTCACCAGTTTAATAAGCAATGTAGAATGATACGAAGGAAGTCATGCTGCTCTCACTTGAATTCTAGGGTTAGGCCTCTGACCAACACCATGAAGCACCTCCCAGTGGTGCATACTGGAAACAGGCAACCTTAGAGTTTCCTGGCTAATGCTTTAGGGATCATGTAGCCATACCAGATTGGCCCAACATCTTGATTCCTCCTCTGGTGAAAAATGTTGAGAACCCAGCATTGCCTAATAAGCCTGGGGTAATCACTTGAGTCCCAGACTTAACTCCAGCTTTTGCTTGGTTGCCTGCATGTAAGAGGATCTCACTATGAACAGATGACAGGCGAGGAAAGCTAGGGTGTGGCTGTATGCAGGACATGATGATTTCTTGGCAGACCCCAGAGCCAGAGCACAGCATTTTAGCCCTGCATATTTGGAGAGCCCCTACTGATGGTGGGGAATACACAGTATGCTAACCCCTCTGCCTGAAACCAGGTGTGAGGATTCTTTAAATGCATGCCAAGCCAGGATAGAATACTCAGGAACAAATCTGGACCTCATTACTCAAAATCAACAAATTGGAGACAAGCAGAAAGGCCACAGGATAAGCGTAGATCTACAAAGTTGATAATGCCAGGGATTCTTCAGCTTGGCATTGAGTTGCAAAAGAGGGGCAAGCTCAGCAGCCCTAGTTAAACAACAATAACAACTTCAATTATTTTCATGAAATCCAAAACTAAACATAAATTTACAAGACAGTTGAGGGGAAAAAAATCACAGCTGGCAGACAGAACACTTTAACATGAACTAGTCTCCCAAGAGAGCCTACTGTCTGCCTCAATCCTTGGGATGATTGCTGAAAGTTTGACAGTTTCACAGGTGCTTCACGAAGGAGTCTCTGAGAGGACAAAGAATAGTAGTGCTGCTTCCACAGGAATGTTGTATGAGGCTGTAATGTTATGATGTATGTATATAAGCATTACCTCGTCATCTACACAAGCACACACATGTTTCAGAAGGCACTCAGTAAAAGCATGTTCAGTTTGTAGCCATGTTTTATTTACAGGATGTCGTACATGTCAAGATTCGCATTATATTACAATGTGTGGTTCGTACTTTAATGTATTATATTACATCCCCCCTTTTTTGAAAAAAAAAAATGTGTGCAAACATTTCCAACGAAATGTTTCATGTGAGAAAGGATAAGTATGTGTAATGCTCAGTGTGAGTATATATGTCACTGTCTGTATCGGCTGGGAGGTGTCACTGTACGGCCAGAACGAGTGGTGTAAAGTGCTGGTGGTTCTGCGGAAGTCCCTGGTTTAGCTTGAGTTGGTTGTGATTTCGGCCTTGGCGCTTGTTGGTTTTGTGGGGTACCAAGGTCTGGAGTTACTGCATTGCCTGTTGTAAGCGTGGGAATTCTCTTCTCTGTTGTATTCTGTGGGATTTCTCTAATGTCCACTCTGTTTCGCCTCAGGAGGTTGTTGCTGCTGTCTGGTCTTAAGGTATAGCTCCTGGGTTCAGGGTTTCTGGAAATGATTGTTGCTTTTGACCATGTGTCATTGTCGTGGTTGTAGGTAGTCACATGCTGACCAGGATGTAATGGTGGTAGGTCTTTAGCACATTTGTCATAGTTGGATTTCTGAACTTGCTGACGATGCTGAAGTTGATCATATGTGCTGTCTCTATGTTGTGGACGGAAGTGGACCTTAGATGGTAGGAGGTCTTTAATTCTTCTATCAAACATAAGTTCTGCTGGACTGTCGATCTTACTGTCTACCGGTGTTGTTCTCCATCTCAAGAGTGCTAGGTGTACATCCTCTGTTCTTGCTTTCTTCATGACTGACTTGATAGTTTGTATCTGTCTCTCAATGAAACCATTAGATTTAGGGTATCTAGGTGATGATGTTGTGTGTTTGATCTTCCAGTCCTTAGTGAAGTTTCTGTATGCTTGACCTGAGAAATGTGGACCGTTGTCTGATCTAATTTCATCTGGGATGCCAAACATGCTGCAATACTTCTTTGTAATGTCTGCAATAACAGCTGATGGTGAGGGTTGTGGAAGTTTCTCAATGATGGGAAATTTGCTGTAGTAATCAGCAATAATAAGATAGTCATTATTGTCGATTGAGAAAATATCAGTTCCTATAATGCTCCAAGGGCTCAATGGTATGTCTGATGGTATGAGAGGTTCTCTGCACTGCCTATTTGCATGTTCTTGGCAAATTGAACAGTTTTTACATAGTGTTTCTATGTCCTTGTTTATCTGTCGCCAGTAAACATCTTTCTTTGCTCTCAGTTGTGTCTTCACAATACCAAGGTGACTATTATGGAGCTGTTTAAGGATGATATCGTGTTGTGTTTCTGGTACAACAATGCGATCTCCTTTAAGGATCAGACCATCTTCGATGCTTAACTCGTCCCTCATCGAGTAGTATGGACGGATGTGTGTTGGAACTTCCCTGATAGAGCTTGGCCATCCATGGTATATCAGTTCTTTGAAAGAGTTAAGGATAGGATCTCTCATTGTGTCTTCTCTGATGTGTTCAAGCCGATTATCGCTAAACTTGACAAAATCAACTTTGATGTTTGGGGCAAGATCTGCTGTCTTGTTGGGTTTTGGTAGTCTGCTGAGAGCATCTGCAAGACCTATATCCTCTTTAATGTTGTTAATAGTTACCACACTCAGCTTTTCGCACATTGGTAAACCCAAAATTGCAGGTCCTTCAACATCTACCAAGTAAAATGTTGACAATGTCCATTCAGAGTCTCTGTATAAACATTCAAGTGTTACTGCTCCGAAACAGTCTATACTTGTTCCATTGTAAGCTCTTAGCTTTGTCCTGCCACTCCTACTTTTTACATCCCTTGTGGGAAATCCTTGCTCATCCACCTTGTCAGGCATGATCTGTCTGAATATTCTTAAGGGTAGAGTGTTACCTTGGGCACCTGTGTCTATCTTGAACCGAATGTTTCTTTCTTTGTGCATTTTAATTCCTGGTATTTGGAATTGTACCTTGCAGAAAGCCTGCGTTCTCTTTGGTTCATTACTGAAAGTTAGTATCTTCACAGTATCAAAAGTGGAAGGATCACTTTCTTCACTGGAGTCAAGGTCCTCAGTCATCATAAAGTGTGTTTGTTTTGACGACTTTCTGCTGTGAAGTTTGTGTTGAGCACTGTCTTGTTTCCTCTTGAAACATAATTTTCTCCAGTGGCCCCTCTTTCTGCAGTAATGACATGTAGAGTCTTTAGCTGGACAGTGGTTTTGTATGTGGTTTAGGCCACAACATTTACACATAGCACCTCTGCTTGTGTTGTGTTTTTCTTGTTGCTTCGAACCAGTTGCTTTGTTGTGTCTAGGTTTATAGCTTTTCACTGCATCCACCTGGGCTGCTAATGTACCTTGCTGAATTTGTTTAATGTTTAGTGCTTGTGCCTCGTGTTTCCTGCCTTCATCCAGAAGTTGTTGTAAAGTTAGTGTATCACTCTGGCTCAGTATCCATTTCTGGAACTCTGGCATTGGTGTGCTGAGAAGGATCTGTTCGATAATTCGCTCTTTTTCTTCTTCTTTGTTAAATTTGCATACACTTGTTTTCTCCTTGATGCGAGTGAAAAAATCATCTAGACTTTCACCAGGTTTCTGTCGCAGGTGGTGAAGTTCTAATCTTGCCGCTCTAAAGGTCGTGTGCTTTATTATCAGACGTTTTTTCAAATTCGTCCAATATGGCTGCGGGGTCTGTCGCCGACTCCACAGGCATGGCGGTAGCAAAACTGTTGTAAATTTTTAAACCTTCATCGTCCAATGCTTCTAGGATATATGGAGTTAGGGTTTGTCCTTCCAGACCAGTGGTCTTGGAATATAGATCTATGCGTTGGCGCCATAACAAGAAAGCTTCACTCTTATCATCTTTACCGGCGAATCTCATTTGCGGTGCGTTGCGATATTGTTTCGCCGCCATGGCTGACCTCGATGACGAAAATTAGCCGAATACTGTACTCACGTGTTATCGTGTAGCTGTTTTTTGCGTCAGTCCGGTATCGACCGCTGCCACCATGTAATGTTATGATGTATGTATATAAGCATTACCTCGTCATCTACACAAGCACACACATGTTTCAGAAGGCACTCAGTAAAAGCATGTTCAGTTTGTAGCCATGTTTATTTACAGGATGTCGTACATGTCAAGATTCGCATTATATTACAATGTGTGGTTCGTACTTTAATGTATTATATTACAGAGGCTACTAATATGAGGTTCTGCAAGGGGCTGACAATTTTATCATGTAAAACAAATCACTTCAAAAACCACTGCTGCAGTAGTAAATAAATGCTTTTGTACAGGCTTCCTACACAGGGATCAACTGCTGTGGGAGTTCCATGCTCCATAGGGAACAAAAACAGAAATGATATTCTCTAGTAAAATGACATGCAGAGAATTAATGACAAGCTCAGAATGAATGACAAGCACAGAATGAATGACAAACACAGAACAAATGACAAGCAGAGAATGAATGGCACAAACAGAATGAATGACAAACACAAAATGAATGACAAGCACAGAATGAATGACAAACACAGAATGAATGACAAACACAGAAAGAATGACAAACACAGAAAGAATGACAAACACAGAATGAATGACAAGCAGAGAATGAGTGACAAGAACAGAATGAATGACAAACACCAAATAAATGACAAACAGAGAATGAATGACAAACAGAGAATGAATGACAAACACAGAATGAATGACAAACACAGCCTGAATGACAAACACAGAATAAATGACAAACACAGAATGAATGACAAACACAGAATGAATGAATGATAAACACAGAATGAATGACAAGCGCAGAATGAATGACAAACACAGAATGAATGCCAAACACAGAATGAATGACAAACACAGAATGAATGACAAACACAGAATGAATGACAAACACAGAATGAATGAATGACAAACACAGAATGAATGACAAACACAGAATGAATGACAAACACAGAATGAATGACAAACACAGAATGAATGACAAACACAGAATGAATGACAAACACAGAATGAATGACAAACACAGAATGAATGACAAGCAGAAAATGAATGACAAGCACATAATAAATGACAAACACAGAATGAACGACTAAGACAGAATGAATGACAAACACAGAATGAATGACAAACACAGAATGAATGACAAACACAGAATGAATGACAAACACAGAATGAATGACAAGCACAAAATGAATGACAAGCACAGAATGAATGACAAGCACATAATGAATGACAAACACAGAATGAATGAATGACAAACACAGAATGAACTACAAGCACAGAATGAATGACTAGCACAGAATGAAACCATGACAGCAGGGAATTAAAGGTAAAGGTAGTCTCCTAGCAGACATTGCCATAGGGGAGTGAAGTGTTAGAGACTTAACTATACTAGGTTCAGCATCAAGAGGCGGGGTGACTAGTTTCCTTCCTCACTGCCTTTTCCATCCTTAACTCAAGAGCAGAGTCAGATACCCATTTACAGCTGGGTAGAATGGATCCTGTCAATACTGTGAATACAACCTGGCACCTCTGCCGTGAAAAACCAGTGCTATAATCACTCTGTCAATCGGATGCTCAGCAGGAGATTAAAAGCAGAATAAATAAACAAACAAAACAGACACAACATTACCATCGATCCAGGAGAAAATAATGTCACTTCGTAGTCCCACCCAAAAAGGTTTTATGATTTCAGTATGGTTCACAAACACATCACCACTTGCTGGAGTTGCCAGAGTCATCTGCTTATTCTCACATAATTTCAAAGCATCATTCCATGTTGACTGTCCCGTCCATTTCATTGCAGTACAATTCTGTGTAGTCTTCAGTTGGTCATGATTGAACGAGTCAAAGCCGATCAAATTTTGTTTCAACATTCCTCCACAGATTTATGCAGCCCGTACACATTCAACCTCCGCGGAACGAATTTTGCCACGACACGTGTTGGGTCAGAATCTCGGATACAATAGTTTTTGGAATTCCCAGATTTTTTCCCAGTGGGATTTCTTCTCGCTTTTTTTGAATGTGACGACCACACAGTGCACATGCTCACTAAACGGTTTTAACGGTCGCACAGACTGGTGCCGCAACGTCAACATTGCACACGTATGTGCATAACAGGCCACTCTATTTGGCTGCCAAGTTACATCGATGTCGCGCAAATGGTTTTTCTAATATTAATTATGGCCGGTTCTTTTCCAGACAGCCCTCGTATGTTGGATGCACGGATGCATCCTCTCTCCATCCATCCCTGCTAGTTTTAGATTTGATGCCAAATTTCAGTAATCTTGGCCCTGATGATTCATTGATTGCAGTGCCATTCTCTAACAGGCGATCATTAATAGCCCTCAGTATCTCTCCCATATCCATATCCAACGCACCTTCTATGGGTGCTCTTGAAGACAGTCTGTCAGCTCTTTCATTGCCGGGTACTCCTGCGTGTCCAGGACAGAAGATCCACACCAATTTCTCTATGGAGGTTTTCCATTCATGCCGGAGCCATCCACTTTGGACCTTCTGAAGCATGGATTGTGAGTCCAATTCAATAACTGCCATTGTTAACAAAGTCTCAGACAACCACCTTAAGGCTGCAGTAGCTACCTCTACCTCCATTCTCATGCTGGAGGTTGTTATCATGTAAGCCCCGCTACGTTCAGTGATGATTCTGTCATTTACTCTTGCAGAGAAGCCCCACCCTGATTTCTCACCATGGATTACAAAACCATCAGTAACCACAATGGCATCATCCCCAGCATGATTATTTATCAGTTGATCTATTTCCAGTTCTAGTCCAAGTTCTGCACTCTCTACCAAGTCTGATGATGAATATATTTTCAACTGTGGTCACCTGCTTAATTATTGCCTCTGCCTGTGCCATCCATGATATTCCCTGCTTTATTCTCGCTCCCTTAATATCAGCTATGTTTCCATGCATGGGGGTACCTTTTGTCTGTAGTTACTCACATATAGGCTTTTGACTGAGCCATCGCGTTTCTCGATCTAATCAACAGCAATCCAAGCATGTACTGCATTATCACAATGGGAGTATCTTGCGTACAGCCCAAGACTACAAGCATCCCTTCATTTTGAACGCATTCCAATCATTCACATTTTGATATTTACAGCGTGATCATTCCCAGACCATACTCGATGACTGACATAACTAGCTAATGATAAAGGAAAAACATCAGACTCTGTTCCGGGTGCGTTGGGGCCTTTGTTTTTAAGGCTGGTAGACCTCTGTTGCACTCTGTATGATTAGATTAACATGATACTTGTAAGATAACCAGCGATTGAATGTTATTCCGAGATATTTCAGCTTGTCTTGCCTTTCAATTTTCTGTCCACCGAAAGTAATGTCTGGAAGATCTGCTTTCAATATGGATTTGTTCAAGGAGCACCACAGCACACAGGCTTCATTGGGACTGACCTCGGAGCCAGTGTCCTCACACACATTTAACCACCTCATGTAGTGTCCCATGTATGCTATTGACCATTTCCTGTTGGTCAGAACCAGTCCTGTAAAAGAGTATGTATCTGTAAAAGTCTATGTTTATTCCATCCCAGTTGGCTGAATGGTGGCTACTGTTGCTGTGTAAATGTTAAACAGCACTAGTGATACTGTACACCATCAGGACCTGGTGCGGTGTTACTACTGGTATCTAACATTTGCACGTCTTCTTAAGAAATGAAGTCAAAATATAACACATCTTATGTCATTCTCCAAAACATGGTCCTTGATTTTTAAATGGGCAACTATGTGCCTATATCTTCCTGGATCAATGCTTGTTCCTTCTCTTCATCTGTTTTTAGGCTTATTCCTGTCCTGCATTTAATGTTGGGGATGGGTTGGCTTGTGTTTTTCATATTCATTCCTCTGTGTGGGGACCAGAATTTATTAGTTTTTTCCAACAGGTGATGGTATCCAAGCTAATTGTACTGTGTAGCCTTTATTACTTAGATATGAATCAGATCTGAGCTTAACATTGTCCAAAGATCCTCAACCATTGTCCTCCAGTGGTTACCCTCACATTGTGGAATCACTGGGAATGAGACAGCTAATGCTTTGTCCAGAGCTGGTGATAAATGGAGCATTTCAGCCAACTATTGCCTATCAAGAAGCTGTAACAATGGCTTATCGTCTGCTTTGCTAACTATCTGCTTGACACTATAGTGTGGGGAAAAGTCAAAGACAGAATTGATAGAGAAATCAACAATCAAGACTGTGTTGAGACAAAAATGATTAAGCTTTGCAATACAGCATTTAATGATGATGATTATATCTTGGTGAAGCTGAATCACACAATACGGTAAAGAAAGTGCCACAATGCCAAAACTTGATAAGTCACCGAAGTCAGAATTTGCATGTGTGTGCTTGTTTGTCTGCAATTATTTTTTCATCATGTGTTCCACACAAGTGTTTGTGTTTCTTGTATTATCGTTAAAATGTCACACCTAATTTTTTTGTTTTTTTTTTGTTTGGAAAAAGCTCATGACAGGGTTAAGGTTAGTGTTAATGACTAATTTTCTGTCTGAGTTTTGTAAGACTAAAATGTAAGGTAAAGGATCCCGTTACACGCCCATTCAGGCACATTGGGAATATGGTATTAGGCTCTTTCTTTCTTGACCATCGGCACACTAGGGGTGATGTGATCAGCATCACACTGGCTGCCTTAACCTTCCCAGAGTTGCTCTGGTACCCAATTCATGAGGCTGGGTCAACCCCGGAACCGTTTGCACTCTAAAAAAATCCCACCTCAACTGGGGATCAAATTTGTAAGACTAAGCATAACTCTAAATCCTAATGCTAAACTGCTAATCATGTCCCTGCTTCCAGTGATTTTTCTGTTTGTAAATGACAAAGCTACAAATCTCAGAAGTGAGAATTGTTGCGACAAGGCCGCATATGTACCGTGTTCTGTGATTCAACCTCTTGGTAATGTTATGAATTGCTTACACTTTTGACAGAAAGGCTTCTTTGTTGCTTTAGACGTGTTTCCACAGCCATCAAACATGAGTGTAAAGGTCTTGATAGGTTTGGTATCTAGCTGAAAGTAACCACACTTGGATGTTTCATTCGTGGCATCTGCATTCCATGGTTGACGCCCAATGTTGTAACGCAACTTGTCTGGATTATAATTTATCCACAGCATCAGAAAAAGGATAAAGTCAACATTTAAAATGCAAAAATCGGTGATAAAGATCAAATTTTTCAGCCCCAAAATTTTGGTAGCTGAACGAATGTGTTTTCGTTTGTCTGAGAACTTAATATGAAGTATTTGTTTTTTTAATTTATGAAGAAAACATCACGTTCAACCTCTGATTTATAATTAGGTGGTAAAGGTTCCCTTTATGGAGGAAATTATGGAGTGACATCCCCTTCTAATGTTAGCACTCCAAGACAGGTTGCTAAGAATCATTTTCAGTGACTACATAATACACTATTCTAAAGAGACCCTTTAACTAATTAGGGCATATAACGTTTATAATTTTAGATAGCGTGTATAACTGCCAATATTTGCTTTCTGGTATTATCACTCCTGTCCAATTACTGTAAAAAGAGTAAATAAAAATTTCCAAACTGTGAGTGTACGTGTATTTATTTCCTTTGTTCTACCACGGCAGATTCTTTATACTTCTTAAGGTGTAAAAGAGTGGGAGGAGGGGTAGGTATGCGTAAAAGCTTGGGGCGTTTGGGTTAAAGTTTAATTTACTCTTTATTTGATACTAGTAATATGTATTACGAGAACATCATCAGATATTTACATGCCCACACTGGCCAGCATATATAAAATTTGTTATCTTGTTAAATACTGTTTGACTACCTTATGCAGTTCACTAGGTCTGTATGTTCTTAACACCTTTTCTATAGTTATGAATGAATTACATGCCTTTAAATAATCTAATATTGGGATTCTTTGTTGTTCATATCTCTTAAAACTTGGTTTTGATTAATAAATGTTTTAATTCTCAGAATGAGAATAGTAAATGACACATTAAATATTTGGCACAGATTAACAATTAAATAGAAGGAGAATCCATAAGCCTAATCCAACAAACATGAAATACTATGTTAGTGACATTTTGGTAATATTAGCAGTAACACTAGAAAATAGGACATGTATATATCATGTAACAGCCAAGAAAGTGAGTGAGTGCTTGCGTGGGATTGAAATGGTGTGACAGGATGACTACTATGAAACTAATGACATGAACCAGACAAGTGCAAGATGAGAAGAACATACTGATGACATTTGGAACATGCACTGAGGAAGCCTGTTGATAGTATTACAGGACTGTCCTTGTTCTGGGGGTCCCCAGGGTCAGAGAAGTTGAAGGAGACTGAAAAAAAAAACGTTGCACAGAAGAGAACTGGAGACAGACATGAAAGGAATAAGACAGACATGAAAGGAATAAGACAGACATGAAAGGAATAAGACAGACGTGAAAGGAATAAGACAGACATGAAATGAATAAGACAGACATGAAAGGAATAAGACAGACATGAAAGGAATAAGACAGACATGAAAGGAATAAGACAGACATGAAAGGAATAAGACAGACATGACAGGAATAAGACAGACATGAAAGGAATAAGACAGACATAAAAAGATCTTGAGCTGATGGCACAGGACAGGAAGACTTGGTATAATTTTTTGAAGTCCTATGCTCCTTGGGGAGCTGAAGGATGATACACATGGAAGTTGTGGAGTTGCTGGTGGTCTCTGATAAGACAAACACAGAATAGGACTACAGACCCTCAGGTGTGCCAAACAAGGTGACTAATATGAGGCTGTGCATGAGGCTGGCAACCTCATCAGGTAAAACAAATAGCTACAGACACCAAGAACATGTGAATGCTTGGTGCAGGTTTACTTCAAGAGTACCAGCTGAAGTGGTGGCACCATGCTCAATAAGGAGCACTACAGACAATGATGATGATGACAATGATGATGATGTTAACAGTGATGATGATGATGATGATGACAATGATGATGACAATGATGGTGATGATAATGATGATGATGATGGCAATGATGATAACAGTGATGATGATGATGGCAATGATGATGATGACAATGATGATGATGTTAACAGTGATGATGATGATGGCAATGATGATGATGACAATGATGATGATGTTAACAGTGATGATGATAATGATGATGATGATAGCAATGATGATGATGACAATGATGATGATGTTAACAGTGATGATGATAATGATGATAACAGTGATGATGATGATGATGATGATGACAATGATGATGATGATGACAATGATGATGACAACAATGATGATGTTAACAGTGATGATGATGATGATGATGATGATGATGACAATGATGATGATGACAATGATGATGACAATGATGATGATGACAATGATGATGATGACAATGATGATGATGATGACAATGATGATAACAGTGATGATGACAATAATGATGATGATAACAGTGATGATGATGATGATGATGACAATGATGATGACAATGATGATGATGTTAACAGTGATGATGATGTTAACAGTGATGATGATGACAATGATGATGACAATGATGATGATGACAATGATAATGACAATGATGATGACAATGATGATGATGACAATGATGATAACAGTGATGATGACAATAATGATGATGATAACAGTGATGATGATGGTGGTGATGATGATGATGACAATGAGGATGATGACAGTGATGATGATGATGACAATGATGATAACAGTGATGATGATGATGACAATGATGATACCAGTGATGATGATGACAATGATGATAACAGTGATGATGATGATGATGACAATAATGATAACAGTGATGATGATGACAATGATGATGATGACGATGATGGTAATGAAGATGATGATGACAATGATGATGATGAAGATGACAATGATGATGATGACAATGATGATGACAATGGTGATGATGATGGCTATGATAATGATGATGATGATAACAGTGATTCTGATGATGATGACAATGATGATAACAGTGATGATGATGACAATGATGATAACAGTGATTATGATGATGACAATGATGATAACAGTGATGATGATGATGACAATAATGATAACAATGATGATGATGATGACAATGATGATGATGATGACAATGGTGATGATGATGACAATGATGATGATAAAAGTGATGATAACAGTGATGATGATGATGTCAATGATGATGACAATGATGATGATGACAATGATGATGACAATGATGATGATAACAGTGATAATGATGATGACAATTATGATGACAATTATGATGATGACAATGATGATGATGACAATGATAATGATGATGACAATGATGGTGATGACAATGATGATGATGAAAATGATGATGATGAACATGGAAATTCAGAAATAAATGAAATCAATTCTGAGATTAAACTAAGGAAATAAAAATGGCTTAGTCATGTACACATGGCAGCAAAAATGAGGAATTACAAGACTGATATCCCTGTGAGACAAGAGGGAAATGTATAGAGGAAGAGACTAATTACAGGAAAATGGTGCTGTCCTCTGGACATGAGGAAGAAAGTGCCTACCACAGTGAAGGGGTAGCTGTAATGTTGTCTAGGGAAGCACAGAAAGCACTCCTAAAGCAATGATGTTGATGTTGTTGATGATGATGGAAACCTTAAATAAAATAGACGAGTCTAACTGTAGCATAAAAACTAAAAACAGCACATCTAATTGTTCCGTGTGAAAGAATATTATTACATTAATATGTCTTATCTCAACCTCATGATGTCAAACTAATGGCTACAGGAACCACCACTACAACAGCAAATGATTGCTTTAGTGCAGGCTTCATGTATGGGAGCCAGTTGCCATGGTGACTCCATTCTCTTTGAGGAGCAACCAGGAAAATGATGATGATTGTCAAGAAATATTTTAAGTATGGAAGGACAAATTGTCATGTTTTGTCAAAAAACTTCTACTCCATAGGGAGCTATGTTGTGTTGGCTGCTTATGACAGTGCTTCTTAACTAGGGGTGCATGCATGCCCTGCCAGTGTGAGACTCACCTACCAGGGGTGCATGCATGACCTGCCAGTGTGAGACTCACCTACCAGGGGTGCATGCATGCCCTGCCAGTGTGTGACTCACCTACCAGGGGTGCATGCATGCCCTGCCAGTGTGAGACTCACCTACCAGGGGTGCATGCATGCCCTGCGATTGTGAGACTCACCTACCGGGGGTGCATGCATGCCCTGCCAGTGTGAGACTCACCTACCAGGGGTGCATGCATGCCCTGCCAGTGTGAGACTCACCTACCAGGGGTGCATGCATGCACTGCCAGTGTGAGACTCACCTACCAGGGGTGCATGCATGCCCTGCGAGTGTGAGACTCACCTACCGGGGGTGCATGCATGCCCTGCCAGTGTGAGACTCACCTACCAGGGGTGCATGCATGCCCTGCGAGTGTGAGACTCACCTACCGGGGGTGCATGCATGCCCTGCCAGTGTGAGACTCACCTACCAGGGGTGCATGCATGCCCTGCCAGTGTGAGACTCACCTTCCGGGGTGCGAGACATGCCAGATATTTTCAAACGCGAATCATCATAAACAATATATAATACACAGAACTCAAATGTATTTGTACAAAATAGAACTTTGACAACGTTAATTAGATACCGAACCTTAGTCACATTCTGTAAATTACATTTTCTCAAAATAAACTTTTATCTCTTTTTAGCATTTCTGGCATGTTTGGTGAGTTGCAAGATAAAGGGGTGTGAGGCTTCTTAAGATGCTGTTAAGGAATGCAAGGTGCTTCTTAAGATGCTTTAAAGGGGTGCGAAGCTTTGTAAAATGTTGTAAAGGAGTGTGGTCCTTTAAAAGGTTAAAAAATACTGGCTTATGAGATATGTGAATACTTGACTTATTTAGAAAATAGTTTTCCATGAATTTGACCTGAGTTAAGGTGAATAAATGTTACAATGTCTACTGTGAGCGAGTCTGATGTTGTGACATGAGAGCACTTTTGAGTAGTCGAGCATGATTTTCACTCTTGTATTACAGGGGCCCAAGAGGAGCAGAATAGTAACACTGTACCCTACCATGCATGTTGTTAAAAGGCAATTAAGGAGGGTTGGGCATGGTGCCAGTAACCCAATCACACAGAATTTTTAAACCAAAAAAAACTTCAACATACAACATGGACAGGGCAACTAGAAAAATAATTCAATTCAGTTATACTAGACAGAAGGTCCTTTGGTAACGAGGTTTATGATACAACCCAGAAAAAGCCAAAAGGATCTGTATTGCTGACCCACCATTTTTTCTTAAAGGAAAACCTCCAGCTTTTGCATCTGGAATGTTTGTACATGAAATGAACAAGGGAAAACTGCACACATGGCAGCAGAGATGGGGAAATACAAAATTGATGTCCTGGGACTCTGTGAGACAAAGTGGAAAGGCATTGAGAGGAAAAGGCAGCCTTTGTTCTGGAACCCCCAGGTTAAGAGAGGCAGAGGAAAACTAAAGAATCTATGAAGAAGAGAATTGGAGACAGACATGAAATGAGTGAGAAAGACATAGAAAGACCTTAAGCTGATGGCACGGGACAGGAAGACTTGTCATAAGTTTGTTGACGGCCTTTGCTCCTTGGGAAGGTGAAAGGTTATGATGATAATGAAGATGCATGATTTTAAAAGCATCTTCAAGAGATAAATGAGTAAGTACACAGCTGGATTTTAAAGCTGGCAGGTTGTTTGGTCTGACATGAGAACACAGGATTAGTTTGTGTTTTTCTTGCAGCTGTTTGCTAGTGTTTGAGAAAACAAAAGATGTTACGAGAAGAATAAAGCTTGAGTATATTGTGGCAACATGACAGGTTAAAGGATAAAAGATAGAAGATGACAAAGAGAAAGATACTGGACAGTTAAACATCGTGGCATGGGAAGAACTCAACAACAGAACTGATAAATAGTACTGGACGGTTAAACATCGTGGCATGGGAAGAACTCAACAACAGAACTGATAAATAGTACTGGACGGTTAAACATCGTGGCATGGGAAGAACTCAACAACAGAACTGATAAATAGTACTGGAGACAGGTTTGGTTTGAAGGACTATCTTCATTGCACACGGACAATGCCAGCAGTGCTTCGATCTCCTCCTTTAGATCACACAAGGATGATCTCAGCACAGTGCACGAACTCCGTAGCACCGGCGAGAATCCCAATGTGTGTATATACTGTATAGGAATCACACATTCTATAAATATTTTTGTGTCGGGTAGGTTTCCTAATTTTTAAATTTTGCCAGGGCAGCGGCTTTATGGCCTACTCTTTACGATTTTCCAACAGCCGTGGAATTTTTAACGTGCGCAACTTGCACACGGGACCTCCTATTTTTTGCCCTTATCCGAGAAGGCTAGACATCCGATCTCACTACCCATGAGACCAGGGGGGAGTATGACATAATTAGGACCACTGGTTCTGGAAAAAAATATTTCCATAAATTATAATCCTTTAACTGGGATTCAAACCAGGTACCTCTTGAATATGAGGTGGACACCATACCTCTTAGCCCCTCCAACCCCACTGGAGACAGGAAGTTGTGGAGAGACATGATTGCCAATGCCACCAGGCATGATACTTGTAGAAGAAGAAGAATGTTGTATGCTCATGGTAGAGATGTATGCTACATTAATCTGCACGATATAAATTTGTGTCATAAATACATTAAGCTTGACGACTTCTGTACTGAAGTTCAGATATTGATTCATTCACATATGTGGTTTGTGTAATTGTTAGGTGTTTGTATCACTCTGATAATCAAGCTGAATAATTCATTGGACCCGTGCTTGCTGCTAAAGTGTATGCAGAGGTTCACAATAATTATGAAGATGATGATGATGAATATAACTGATCCATTCTAATTTGTCTAAGATGATACGCAGAAAACATACTAGACTAGTAGTAGTAGGCACCTCAAGTTATAACTGACTCTGGGGACGATGCACCCTTGAGTTCTTTTTTTTTTTGCCTGTTGTTCCTTTCATTGCGTTCTTTCTCTTTTTGTTGTAAGGGCTTTTTTTTAACCAAATCTGAGGCAGCGCTGTAGGGAGCATCTCCACTTGGTATGATTGGCAGCTTCATCTTACAACGGTGCTGGAAAGCCAATCAGGCAAGATGCTTCAACCGATAACTGCTACCTCCCGTGATGTGCGGAAACCTCAGAGTGAAGCTGGAGTGTCTTCTTCAGGGTGAAAGCTTGGGCAGTTATAAAGAGATCAAGTTGTTGCCCATGCAGCATGATTCCCCTCTCCAAGTAGCTGGTAGGTCCAAAGGAACGGCAAAACTAGACTCAAACAAAAAAACACATTTTCACAGTAATTTACCTCTCTGGTATACAGAATATGTCTGGGTATCTCCGCAAATCTCATGAAAGTTTCCAGAACAAGTCTTGGTACAGTTACTTTCACTGAGTGCCCAGTTGGTGTCAGGCAGATCCCTGAGACACATGCAGCTCTCCATCTAGGAAGAAGAAACTGTTAAACACCTTCATACTCCCAGCTCAGTCTTCATATGATAAAAGTGTATGTTAGTTCAAGTTCCAAAATTAAGACAAATATAGATTTGAACTCGTTCATTTACTGTGTGTAGGTCCCAGAGTATCTGAAGAGACAAAGAAGAATAGAACTATTTCATCCTAAGGCATGTCATACAAGGCTGGCAACTTCAACAAGTAAAATTAACTTCACAGAAACCACCACTGCAAGAGCATCTGAATGCTTTGTGCAGGCCTTCTACTACAGCGGTGGCTCCATGCTCTATAAGGAGCACAAAGGAAAATGTGGATGACTCATTCATGTCATTGTTTTTTTCTGACCATTTGTGCCATTGAGCTTCGTGGGGAGAAGCAGTTTTCGTTCTTGTGTTTGATGTGCTGCTTTATCCACTCTCATTAAAGAGAAGGGAGGGGAACAGAATAGCATGACATGAGCTCAATTTTCCTCTGCTCATTCACCATTTCAGGAAAGTCTACTCAGGTCAACTGAATTTTTGGTCATAATTGGAGCATTTAGTTCAACTTTATTTTCCATTATGTGTGATATTTACATCAAAATGCTATTTACAATTGATAGTATTTTTGTTTCGTATTTGTTCAGCAGAATTTTGTTTCTTGAGTATTTACAGTATATTTGATTTACTTTTGAAGTTTCCCAAGTTTAATGTTTTTGTAAATCTTTTTTCTGTTGTTTTTCATTTCTTGATTAGATTTATTTTACATTGATCTTTTGTGTTTAATCTTTGTGTGAACTGTTTCTTTTGGTTAACTCTTACTATACGTGAGCTAAAACCGCGTTTTTACGCGCTAGTTTAGCTATCGTTACCTGCGCGCGCCACTTCACGGGGCGAGCCGTAAAATTGGTACTAAACCCGCGCCACTTCACGGGGCTTGCCGGATACTAAGAGTTAATGTAGTTTCTCCTACTTTTGTTAATGATGTTGGAAACATTGTTAGAGTTTATCCAGTAGCATACAATATATTTTCAAAATTTTAACATTCTCTATCCACCATTCTCTTGGGTTTCCCCTTCCGCTGTAGCCATCTTCTGCTGGTAAAGCCTTGTGATTGTAGTTGTGTCCCCTTGTCCTGTAGCCAAATCTTCTGCTGTTGAAGGCTTGTGATAGTAGTTGTGTCCCCTTGACATGTAGTCAGCTTCTGCTGTTGAAGCCTTGTGATGGTAGCTGTGTCCTCTTGACATGTAGTCAGATCTTCTGCTGTTGAAGGCTTGTGATGGTAGTTGTGTCCCCTTGACCTGTAGCCAGATCTTCTGCTGTTGAAGGCTTGTGATGGTAGTTGTGTCCCCTTGACCTGTAGCCAGATCTTCTGCTGTTGAAGGCTTGTGGTGGTAGTTGTGTCCCCTTGTCCTGTAGCCAGATTTTCTGCTGTTGAAGACTTGTGATGGTAGTTGTGTACCCTTGTCCTGTAGCCAGATCTTCTGCTGTTGAAGGCGTGTAGTGGTAGTTCTGTCCCCTTGTCCTGTAGCCAGATTTTCTGCTGTTGAAGGCTTGTAGTGGTATTTGTGTCCCTTTGTCCTGTAGCTACATCTTCTACTGCTGAAGGCTTGTGATGGTAGTTGTGTCCACTTGTTCTGTAGTAAGATCTTCTGCTGTTGAAGGTATGTTGTGATAGTTCTGTCCCCTTGTCCTGTAGCCAGATCTTGTGTTTCTGAAGGCATGTGATGGTAGTTGCGACCCCTGGTCCTGTAACCAGATCCTCTGCTGTTGAAAGCTAATGGTGGTAGTACTGTTCCCTTGTCCTGTAGCCAGATCTTCTACTGTTGAAGGCATGTGATGGCAGCTCATGTGACTACAGTCTGATAAGATGTTCATACAATTTTATTTTCTGTCCCATTATGTAGTTGGTGCATGTTGTTGTTCCCACCAATTTCCTCACTTCCAGTTGTCTTCTTGTGTCACTTATGGAGACACGTTTAGCATTTCTCAGACACCTCAACTTGCATGATGTCACATTCCTCTCCACTGTTGTAGACAGTGACCATGTTTGACTTACTTAGTCGTTCCCCTTGTACCGTGAGGTGTAGAGGTTTGGAAGAGAGAGGGCCAGACTATTCTATCGGCTGTCTTCCTCCTGGCCTGGTTCCATTCTAGCCCTCGGTCCTTCAAAGATTGTCTAATGTTGTCCTCCCAGCAGACTCTGGGTCATCCTGGGGTCTGGATCCCTGGCTCTTTGTTTCCCATGCTTGTCGTGGTAGCCGATCTTCTCCCATTCTGCAGACATGGCCAAACCATCTTAGTTGGGACTGTTCTACTTGGGTCTGCAGGGGGTGGGATTTTAGGTCTTGGCGTTTCGTCTGGTTGCGGACCATGTCTCTTTTTGTTACTTCAACCACCTTCCTCAGATACCTCATTTCTGAGGTTTGGATCTGGCTTTTATGGGTTGTAGTCGTTGCCCATGACTTGCATCCATATACCATGTTTGACACTGGTAGTAAAGTGTAAGTATGAATATGCTAAACATACATTTCCCATCATTTCAGCTTGAGAAAACTATAATTTTATTAATACGTGTATGTGAGTACATGTTTCTCACATGTCTATTTGTGTTTGTGCCCCGGTGTAGTTCCTGGCAGTCTGGCAACCTCATCATGTAAAACAAATTGCTTCAGAAACAACTGCTACAAGGAACATGTTCTTTGATGCAGGTTTCTTGCAAGGGCACCAGCTGCAATAGTGACACCACCCTCTGTAAGGAGTGGAAAAGGAGCTGACAAATGTTTTACTGCCATATAATAGAAGTGAGTGTCTGATTGGCAGAGTGGTTAAAGCACTGGCCTCTCGCGAAGGTATCTCGTTTAAAACATGGTGGCATCACGCTCAAATCTGCCCAGCTGTAAATGGGTACCTAACTCTGCTCTTGAGTTAGGGAAGGCAATGGCAGCAAGGAAGAGAACTGGTCACCCAACCTCTCAAAGCTGAAGCTAGTATAGTGAAATCTCTGCTTCAGGACCACCTTTACATTTTATAATAGAAGTGTCTACAGTTGACAAATAGGCTACCTATTTAAGCATGACTTTAACATACCTTGAGAGCAACTGACAAGGTCCCACAAGCTGCCAAACACTCAAAGACATTCTGAATCTTGAGCTGAACTGAAATCATTTTTGGCATGACATCTGTGTCATTAAAACATCCGTAGTATGTATACACAGGAGTTTTGTCTGGTAAGGAGGAAATTTATAATTAGAACAAAATTCACAAGTTGCCAAATGTTGTGGTATATTAGAGAAAGATCACAATGTGTGATATGATATACACAGTAGACCCAACTTAATGCGGCTTGATGTATTATGGGATCGCTTTTATCTCCATCAGAGGTTGGACCCCAATTCTGCTGATTGCTCTCTTTTCATGTGCTTCAAATCTGAATTATTCATGAGTTGATCCAGCACATTTCCCAGTTTGTCAGCCATGGATACTGTGCTTCAATGGCTGCATTTGGAGAATGTGGATAGGATCTATATCCTTCATTTGAAATTGATCATTGAAACTATGAAAAATAAGAAATAAGAGATAACAAAGTTCTTAGCTCTAGACTCATATATGAGGAAAACCACAACATAATCAGATGTATTGCCTTCATCACATATTCATACGAGACAGCCTGTTCAATGTAAAATCGTGTTTTTTTTATTTGTTATTTAATCAATACTAATTTGTAAAGTGATATTTTGGTTTTTTTATGTTTGCTATTAATGAGAGCAGATATTTTTTTTAACTTTTCACATGTAGGTACAATATGCATACATTTTTGTGGTTCAGCTATAAAAACATAAAACATTTGAGTGAAACTTTTCAGCATCCAAAATAACAGATGTACATGATTAATAAATCTTTTATTTATTTTCACTCATTTACTTATGATAGTTGTTTGTACTTGTGACAGACATTCTTCAGGCTGTTGATTTCTAACAGATGTAGATATAATTATGCCAAAATAAGGAAATTAATACAACACCGACTCAGTTATAATGCAGTGCCAAAGTTTGGACCCCACCATCCATATTATATCATGTCTACAATGTAGTTAAGAAATGCAACTAAGGTCTCCTACAAGAGACCAAAGTGAGGAATGGAGGTGATGGGTAGGAATAACATCATGCATAAAGAAAACAAAGAAATCATGATATAAAAGTTGTCTTCAACGATGATGAATGAATCAGTGTCATTGGTAAAATGGTGGACACTAACAGCTGCATACATTTTTATTTTCTCATAATCTTATTAAATTACTTATCTCTTATCATGTTTGTGATAATGATTGATAAACAGTTATCCTGAAACATCCCATGTTTCTACTTGTTGCATTTTTTTCACTTGACTTTGTAATTGAGTGACTGAACATGATACATTGTCACTGATGCTATATCTTGACAGAAATATAGACAAAGTTGAAGGAATAGACTTGGCAGAGAACTTTGGAGGCCGAGATGCAAAGAATGAACCAGAGCTGGGGCACTGCACTGACCGAGCAAAGTGGAGGCAGTTTGTTGTTGCCCTACAAGACGCCACCAGGTGTGATGGCCACTGACTGCTTTGACAGTCAGCTGCTAAGGATCAGAGAAGAAGAAGAAGTGAAGGAGTAGAGTACAAAAGACAAGAGCAGATTTTACTGCATTGGAAAAATATAAACAACATCAAAAGTAATCAAGTCCAGCATAAAAATTAGAATATTAACTCAAATGTCAAATCAATCTGGCTCTGAAACATGGGGAGCAACAAAAACAACAACCAAAAAGCTACATATTGAAAAAATGGATTCTTGCTTAGAATAGAAGGATTGTAATGGTATGAAAAGGTCACTAAGGTGAAACTGATGACAAGGCAAGCGCTGGTGGAACAAGATGTGAGTCAAAGAAGCTGGCATTGGATAGGGCATACAATGAGATTACCAAATGATAACATTACAGGACAGCCCCTGTTCTACAGCCACAAGGGCAAGAAAAATAAAGGGAGGCTAAAAAGCATTTGGAGAAGAAAGCTGGAGACAGATTTAAAAGAGGTACAGAAGACACTGAGGGGCCTTCAATGGGTGGTACAGGACAGGAAGGGTGGGCGTGAATTTGCTGAAGGTCTGTGTTCCATATAGAGCTTGAGGACAATGATTTAATTAGATGCTAGTGTCATTATACAGGGTATCCAAGAAGTCTTGGTGCAGTTTTAAACTTTAATAACTGCAGAAGTATAAATGCACAAACTTACAATAAACATCACTTAAAAGTTTAACTGTTTAAATTTCTTTTACATTTATTTAGTTTTGTTAATTTTGAACAATAAATTTTAATTTTTGTTTCAGTTCCTCTGACTGAAGATGGGAAACGTTGCAGAAAAAGTCAACCGCATTTTTTGGTTAGCTGAACTCAACAGCAGTAAAAAGAAAATTAACTTCCCATTATAAGAAGGAGACTTGAACTATTTTGATCATATTTAAATAAAGCAAGGGTCAGGAGAATAGAAAGATTGAAGTGGTATGACAAGATTATTAATGTAAAACTGATGACAAGATTACTAATGTAAAACTGATGACAAGATAACTAATGTAAAACTGATGACAAGATAACTAATGTAAAACTGATGACAAGATCACCAATGTAAAACTTATGACAAGATCACCAATGTAAAACTTATGACAAGAACCAGACAAGTGCCAAGGGAACAAGAGATGAAAAGATAATGCTGGGAATGGATAGAACACACATTGAAGAAACTTGCTGATAGCATTACCACATGTTGATAGCATAACCAGGCAGTCCTTGTTCTAGAATACCTAGGGTAAGAAAGGTAGAGGAAGACCAAAGATCACATAGAGAAGAGAACTGGAGGCAGACATGAAAGAGATTTAGAAGATATGGAAAGACCTTGAGCTGATGGCACGGGACAGGAATTCTTGGCATAAGTTTGATGAAGGTCTATGCTGCCTGGGAAGCTGAAAGGGGTAGGATTAATGAAGTGGTCAGCCTAAAATTCTTGATATCTCCATAGAGTTTGTCCAGAAATGGTACTGGTTATGGCCATTTGTGCTTTCTTCACATGTTGGGTTCTTTTGCAGCAGATGTTCAGTGGTCATTTTATCAGTGCCACAGTTACGCTTATCAGTAGTTCCTATCATTTAGCTTGTTGAATAGATGGTATCTCGATCTGTTGTGGCCTTTGCGGTTGTTGAGTGCGCATTATGGGGCATAGCGACTATGTTAAAGGGGAGTTGGAGAGATATCGCTTTGCACCATGTTGTACACTCACCAAACACAAAATAAATGCGATCATTAACTATGACTACGAAGTAGCGTAAAATGACGTAGAAGACATAGTTACAGGATTCCATAGTGTCGGCTGGTGTGGCAAGGTCCACTTATATCAGTGTAGTTGATTCTACTTCCAAAGTGTTTATATTAGGCGTAGATTTCAAGCAGAAATCTTGTGATTCTAAGTCGATTGGGAATAAACCCATCTCATCAGGAGTTTGGAGATTTGGGTAAGATTTAGGTTAGTATAGCCACCAGAGATATTTGAACAGTTCAAGAGTATCGTAACCGTCATGGAAGGGCATGGAAGCCCAAAGCAAATATGTATGATTGCCGACTAAAAGAAGATGTGCAGGAAGGCACCGAATTGAATTATTGTGTATAAGGAAAGAGGACAAAATATGTCCAGTGGAATTCCTAAGAAGAAAATATATGAAGGAAACAAATATGCTATGGAAGCACTAAGAGAAAGATAAGTCTTGATAGCCTAAAGAATTTTGAAGAAGCATGGACTCATGCAGAAACAATTTATGAAATACAATAATCGAAGATATAAAAGATTTAAATGTATTATGTCAAAATGGATTAAGAGCAATGTGTCGCTCATATAAGTTCCTGTGTTGAATAAAATGAAAGTCGTTTAAACGCCGAAGTGTTGGAGAATTGATTTCCAGTCGGAAGCATGAAGTGGTAGAGATAACCAGTTAATATTTAATGACAGTTGGTCATATGAAAGAAGACTTAGAATACGCAGATCAGTTTGATTACGAATAAAATGGTGGCCAGAATTTTGGTGACTAGATTTCAGAACAAAAATGAAAGTCGTCCCTGTTGGAGATATTATTCAAGCATAAGTGGAGCATGACAGTTGAAGGAAAAGTTAGAATACCAGATCAGTTTGACGAGTGGCCAGAATTTTGGTGACTAGATTTCAGAACATTAATACAATATCCCTAGATATTATTCAACATACTGGAGCCAGAAGGAAAAGTTCCTTAACAGCGGTATATGAAGATTCCTATGTGTTCACTTCTGTTGAGCTGGTAATATGCATAACTTTTCTGGTGGTCTGGAGGATCTTATTTACAGAACAATAGCATCAAAACTCAATTTGAACAATTTTTTTAATGGATTGAACAGTTATAATCTATGGGATGTCTATCCCCTTATCAACAGCGTCAGCTGAGCAGTGGCTTAGACAAGGCTCCAGTAAACCCGGTGCAGTGGGCTTGGGCATATTTTCATTAATAACTATAGGAAGACTAGTCAGTTGTAAATGGGTACCTGGCTCTGTTCTTAACTTATGGAAGGCAAAGGCAGCGAGGAAGGAATCTAGTCACCCTACCTTCAAATCAAAGCTTGAACTTGGGATAATGAAGCCTCTAACACTCCATAACCCTACAGCAGTATTTGATATGGACTACCTTTCATCTACCAACAATAGGGAGAGGGCCCCGATTACTGAGTGGCAGGGGGTCCAGTATGAGGTTTGTATGCTGGTGCTGGTAGGTTTGCAAATGGAATCATTAAATTTGTTTACGCTTAGGGAATTACTTCTGAATAAAGTTAACAAAGACCATAACAATAAAATGTATGTTAATGTTACCTATCCAAATCCATGGTGAAGATACACGCCTACCCCCAATCCACGCTCCGACACTGCTGTTTATAAATGAAGCGAATTCTGTCAGACTTCTGCTGCTGGCGACACTGAGTTGGCTCCCTTCATTCTGACAGTCCTGCACGGCGTAGTACCATGGCAACGGTTTCAAGATATAGATGCTTTGGGCGTTGACCGTGTTAAAGAGGTGTACTTTATATGTCAAAAGTAATGTCAAAACATATGATTTATAAAGTATATATTATAAATACAAACGAAAAAACACGCTTTATATTATATGATGTTTGGTTTTTGTGTGTATGTAGGAGAGAGAGAGAGAGAGAGAGAGAGAGAGAGAGAGAGAGAGAGAGAGAGAGAGAGAGAGAGAGAGAGAGATTTAAGCAACAATTGACTTCTAATTACCAGTAAAATACTAAACACCTCCACCAATTCAGTGCAAAAAGTGCATTAAACATGCTAAACCTTTTTTTTTCGTAAGTAACAAATACAGCAAATATTTAAAAAATACTGTTTAAATGTAGGCCTAAATTGAGTTATATTACAAGCCAGAGAAACAAGTAGGCCTGCTCAGTATACACGGCAGACATTAAGAAACGTTATAACAACAAAAACAAATATTGCAGCCAAGAGAATACAAAAGTAAAAAAAAAAAACCAAACACATACCGTACTATATAAAATAACTAACACTATATACCCACATTATAACCAACATGGGGTTAAGCCGGTGTAGCAGGCCAGATGAACACGCCCATCAGACTAAACCCGGGTATAATCTGCCACCAGTGTATAATATAGCCTAGGCTTTTTTGTACCCTTGTATAATTTATCTTCTTCTTCAAGTACCATGCCTAGTGGCGTAGGAGATCATGTCTCTCCACAACTTCCTGTCTCCAGTACAATTTATCAATTCTGCTGTCGAACTGTCCAGTATTTGCTCTCTTTGTCTTCCCATATCTCTTTTTCCTTCAATCTTACCTGTTGTTATGATATATTCAAGCTTTCCTCTTCTCATAACATGCCCCAAAAAAGTGAATTGCTTCTTTATAATTTGTGAAATAAGTTTCCTTTGCATTGACCTCTTTCAGGACATCCACATTACTCTTTTTGGCTGCCCATGGTATTTTTAACATTTTTCTGTAAAACCACATCTCTGTGGCCTCTAGTGCCTTCCCTACTTGTTTGCTAATTGTCCATGACTCACTCACATATGTCAGGATTGGTTCTAAATAACACTGAAGAACTCTCTTTCTAATGTTCTTTTATTTCCTTCTTCTTTGTTCATCCTGAAAAATCGTTGGTTGCGTTGTGTCCGTTTACAGCGAAGCTACGATCTTTGGGCCGACACATCCGACTTCAGCACGGCATTTTTGGGACGGGGTTAGCCTTCCCTCTTCGATCCCTATTCACTCAGGCAGACTGCAGTGATGCAGCCTGTTTGCAGGACCACCACTTGGAGGTGGAGTAGGGTCTTGGTCAGCTCTGGCTCGCTGACCCTGACGCAAGCAGTCTAGTTATGGGTCGCTGACTGCATTCCTCACTGTCGACGTGTCTTATGTCCCTTTCTTATGTTCAATGACAAAGAATTGTTGCATAAAATACTCTTCATTTTATAAAATACTGTTTTTGCCTGTGCTATTCTGCTCTTCATTTCTGAAATGCATCTTCCATCCATTGTTTTTAATGTGCCCAGGTATTTGAATTTATTGACCTGTTTTAAAACTGTTCCATTTACTTTGATAGTGCATTCTGGGGAAGCTCATTTCTTTGAGACGACCATTACTTCTGTCTTTTTGCTATTAAGGCTGAGGCCTTTTTTCACTTTCTATTACTATTGTATCAGTATGAATTATCATCTCATCTCAGCCCGTAACCGGTCATGGGTCGTAGGGGTGCCATGGTGGAAGCATCAGCAGACAGGGTCCTCCACTGCTCTCTATCCTCAGCAATGCGTACAAGTGTGGAAAAACCGTGTCCTGCCCATTCTTTGATGTTATCAGCCCAGGATTTTCTCTGCCTTCCTCTTCTCCGTTTACCTTCGACTGTTCCCTGAAGGATCGTTTTCGAAAGGGAGTCATGACGAGTTACATGCCCAAACCAGGCAAGCTTTCGACGTTTCACTGTTGACAAAAGTGGTTCTTGGTGGCCTGCATAGGTGTTTATCTTCTCTCTAACATAGACATTTGTTTTGTGCTCTTTATAGCAAATGCGCAAAATTCTTCTATAACATTTATGCTCGAAAGCCTGAATCCTTCGCTCCGTATCTGCAGTGAGTGTCCAGCTCTCACACCCATACAAGAGAATAGATAATACAAGTGATTTGTATAATTTGATCTTCACAGGAAAACTGATGTTACTTTTCCAGATCACATTCAACCTTGTCATGGCAGCTGAGGCCATCTCAAGTCTTGTCTTGATTTCTTTAATTGATCTTCCATCACTGCATATAGTGGACCCGAGATATTTAAAGGTGTTAACTTCTTCTAACGTTTGCCCATTTAACGTAATGTTGGTCGGAACATGTTTCTTATGGCTATTCACCAATATCTTGCTTTTTTCTATATTAATTTCCATCCCATACGTTCTTGTTACTTTCTCCAGTCTAGAGGTAAGGTCTTGAAGTTCTGATTCTGATCCAGCTATCAGATCAATATCATCAGCAAAACGTAGGTTGCACAGAGGTCGGCCTCCAATCGATATGGTTGATTTATAATCGTAGAGAGCCTCCTGCATAATATGTTCTAGATAAATATTAAAGAGCACTGGGGACAGGATACATCCCTGCCGAACTCCTACAGTTGTTTTGAAAAATTCTCCAATGTCGTTGCTTGCAAAAACAGCACTGCTTGCGTCCTTGTATAGTGCTTCAATGATATCTATGATGTTGGTATCAAAATTGAATTTTCTCATTACTTGCCATAAGCCTTCATGCCAGACTCGATCGAAGGCTTTTGTGAAATCGATGAAGTTATGGTATATAAATCGTGTTGATGTTGGAGATGTTTTTCGATAAGTAATCTAATATTGAAGATTTGTTCTGAGGTACTTCTTTTTGGTCTAAAGCCAGCCTGTTTCCTCTGACAAGATTTCTTCTGATTTCTGTTTTATTCTGTTCAAAAGTATCCTTAACATCACCTTACTTGGATGACTAATAAGGCTAATGGTTCTGTAGTTCTTGCACATTTTTAGATTTCCTTTCTTTGGAAGCGGTATTACTAATGACTGCGTCCATTCTTTTGGCCATTTTTTTTGTACTCCATATCTTCTGGCAAATTGTTGTCATGATTTTTACTATATCTGGTCCTCCATATTTCAAGAGCTCTGCTGGGATATTATCCACACCCGGTGACTTCCCTCCTTTCATCGAACATATAGCCTCTTCCACTTCTTCCCGTAATATTGCTGCATTTCCGAGTTCCCTGTTTTCGCACTTAATGTTGTTTAATATGCCTAAGTCAGTGTCAAGTTTACAGTTATATAATTCTTTACAATATTCTGTCCATCTTCTCATTACAGCTGTTTTTTTCATTGAGCAGAGCCCCATTGCTATCTTCTATGACAGTTACCCTGGGCTGTTGGGGTTTTGATAGTTTTCTTAATGTGTCAAAAGCTGCCTTGCTGTTACCTTTTATTAGCCCCGTATTAATGGACTCACATTGATCAGCTACCCATATTTCTTTGGCCTGTTTCATTTTCTTCCTAATATTTTTATTCACCATACTGTATTGCCATGCTGCTTCAGGAACCTCTTTCTTAACCTTTTTCATTTCCAAGGCCGTGTATCACATCTTTTGTTCAAAAATCTTCAGAATGTCATCTGTAACCCATGGTTTGTTTATTTTCTTTCTTTTACCAAGTATTTCTGTTGCTGATTCAATGAGCACGTCTTTCATGTTCTCTGTGATTGAGTTGATATCATCCTCCAAAAAGTTGAGAGCTGCGAATTTTCCTCCAACAGTTGCCTCAAAGATTCCCGCGATTTCTGGATCTTTCAGTTTGTCTAAATTGAATCTTAACTGAGAACATCTGTTTTGATTATAGTTCTTTTTTTAAGTTTAAGCTTGAGCGTCATCAATACCATGTCGTGATCACTACCAATGTCGGCGCCAGGAAAAGTCCTAGTCTTGGCTTTATTAATACTGGACTTGAATCTTTTGGATACAAGAATAAAATCAATTTGGCCATGTATCTCAGTTTTTGGGGCATGCCACGTTGTTCTTCTTGATAACTTATGAGGAAATAGTGTATTTGCAATGGTTAGTTTATAGTTGTTGGCAAATTCTAGTAGCCTTAGTCCTCGATCGTTAGTTTCACCTGTCCCAAATCTCCCCACTGTACCAGCCCAGTGACCGTATGCATCTGGCCCTATTTTAGCATTCCAATCACCTAACACGATGAGAATGAATTATACTAAACCAAAATACAATCATCTGGGTCAAATAATACCCGGACATTGTCTGGTGGGTGGGTGGGGTGTGTAACTGGATCTGTTAACGCTGACTCAATCATTCACTGCATGCCATGCATAGTGCTACTGGCGATCATATTCCTTCATTGTCTGTGTCTTTGGTTTGTTGAATCAGTTTTGTCTTCAAACTTTTCCCCACATCCTGTGGCATGAATGTCGAGGTGTTTCTCTATGTCTTTCCCTTCTTCTCTGTGTGTTGAATTCATCTGTTGTTATCATATTCCAGTAGACAAAAGCCTGTATGCGAGTAACAACCATAGATAAGAAACACCCTCTGCATGGGAACATAGCTGGCATTAGAATAAAGTGGCGGAGGGAGGGTGTCGTAGATTTGCGATAGGGGAATTAAGACATAGATTGGTCCCTTCTAAATAGATTAGAACAGGTGATAGCTCAGGAGAGGTAACGTAAAGAAAATAGCTTTTCACGAGTGAGATGGTGGGAAATAATAGATTCTGTCCCTGAAATCGAGAAAGCCTCTCTCTCTTTCAGCCTATCTCTACAACAGATCTAGATGAGTCAGACAGTCTAATATAATATATAATATATATATATATATATATATATATATATATATATATATATATATATATATATATATATATATATATATATATATATATATATATATCCACTCACATACACACACCCATAAGTGACGACAGTTAGACGCACAGACGTGAAAAAAACTATAACAATGGAATATTGATATTTTTGGGAACGAGCTGACCGACACACTAGAATAAGTTTATGTAAATTTTATTATCATAAGAATTTCACAACACAGTAAATAACTTTAGACTATCAAATCAATACAAAAATACACATAGGTTAAAGAATTACTAACAGAATATTAGACTCATAGGTGTAATCCTTTCCCCCTCTGTTTAGCCCACGATCCTGTTAGAAGAAAAGTGATAGCCCCCAAAGAGTCACAGATATATATACTATGGTCTAGGATTTCCCTCTATAGTTACGAACAGAGTTGGTATATTAATCTATTCTAAGAGGAGAAAAAAAATTAGATACACAACTAGCATATAAGAAATACAAAGTGGGTGAAATTTGTTATACAATAAAAGAGTCACTCATTCCTGCTCTCATTCTATTCATACAACAGTGGCCACTGACAATCTTGCTACTTACAGACTGGATTTTTCCCTTTCTGGAACAATCTTTGGGACATACACACATACAGCAGCGCCCGTTATTTTTCGCCAAGAGAACCCAAGCTCCTCAAAAGACAGAATCAAATCCACTGTTCCGGGGAGCGTACCTTGGTTAATATTATTTGGATTACTGCTTATGTCACTAGGAAAACAAATCAGTTCACGTAAGAGATGCCACAAAGCTCACATGGTCAGAATCTTGAGGTTTCCAGTACTTTAGGAAATGGCAGGTTGGTACTTCACTTCGTATAAACAATTTGATTGTCACACCACAACTTGATCAAAAACCCGTCGGAAATGTTATTGATTATAATATTTTCCGCCACAAGGGCTGAGTGTACTTGAGATTATTGGGAAGAATTATAATCTGGCTCGATAGGCCTAGTTACTTTATTTAGTCTTAAAGTTCGTGAAATTGGGTACTCTGTTTCTTTCTGGATGCAAACGCAATGCCAGACATGTGGTAACCTGTAACCCCCACGTATTTAAAGACTTAAAATGTTTCTTCTGTTTTATTCTCATAAGTACTGACTAAAACTGCTGGTAGGTGTTGGGCTGACCCAGATACTCTATAAAGAAATAGAAACATACAGAATACTCAATCATAATATATACGCACATCATATCCTACCCTCGCGTAATATATAATATTCACTCGGTTATTAACTTTAAGTTGGAGACTAAAAGCTTAGCGCTTGTCTCATCGTTTAAAACTCCCGTGAAATATTCTAGTCATTGAAAAAAATCAATCATCATGAATTAGAAATATATATAAATATATTTCGTCAATACTCAATGATGAATTAGTGCGTTTACTAGTTAGTTAAAATATTCTCGGACTGGCTACTAGCAATTTAATTAAATTTATTAATAGCCGAATGAGTTTAGCTAGAAATTATAAGTTGTTTTGCTATCCACTGTAACACGGTACTTAGAGAAAATATAACTGACTTATCATTAATCACTCTACACTGTAATTTAGTGGAATGAAATAGGCGATTCACCACTTAAAACACTCAACACTACTTGAATATATATATATATATATATATATATAGATATATATATAACATATATATATATATATATATATATATATATATATATATATATATTATATATATATATATATATATATATATATATATATATATATATATATATATATATATATATATATATATATATATATATTTCACCTTTAGCGCAGAAAGTAAAACTGTCTCCAATCGATCAACTAAATGATACTTCTATTAACAGAGATCTTAGGAATCGAAAGCTAGATGGTTCTAGTCTTTCTGGCTGAGAAGTACTGAATGAATTTGAGTTAGATTTCCCAGCGTATATATCTCTCCGAAATCAAAGAGGATATTACGTCTCTAACCCGAAACAGACTCAATTTGCCAGGTGTAGCACCTACGTCCCGATTTCCATATTTCCTATCTCATTCTACGAAATGAAAGGAATGAAGCCGAAACAGGCTCGCAAATCTAGCGGACAGTCTCTCTTTGATCTTGCGTAACATGATTTTCCAGACCGTGCAAGAGATTTCTGCTCGTCGAGAATTCACACTATTTCTGCCCTTCAGACTATGGCCATAAACGAAATACACGCACGCTCGTCTTTCATCTCAAATCCCTTATATCACTTGTCTAGAACGAGTTAACACGATTCGATCTCTGTCGTTTAAAATTAACGTGAAACCGAATCGCGTTACTCATTACGTCTGCTCGTAAACGTACATCAAAGAAAATGCAATTAAATGCTTGCTAACTTAGAAAAGAATTGACAAAGGTTTGAATGGGAGAGTTAAGTCCCGACGGGCGTGGGTGACGAGACGTAGAAGAAGAAAATAAAGACAAAGAAAAAGATATAGGAAATCGATAACATAACCTCTGTCACTGTCGTAGATTTTTGATAGGGGAATTAAGACTTGGGTTGGTCCCTTCTGAATAGATTAGAATGGGTGATAGCCACAGTGAGAGATAATAGTAGAAATAGATTTCCACGAGTGGGATGGTAGACTGTGATAGAGGCTGTCTCTGAAATCGAGAAATCTTCTCTCTTTCACCTATCTTCTACGACAGATTTAGAGGAGTCAGACAGTCTAAACACACATATATATATATGTAATATATATTATATATATATATATATATATATATATATATATATATATATATATTACATATATATATTCTATCCACTCACGTGCACGCACATACAAGACGACAGTTAGACGTACAGACGTGGGAAAACTATAACAGATGATTATATAGATATTCTAGAACGAGCTGACCAACACGCTGATTAAGTTTAAGGGCAGTTTTAATTAGCATCTAAAATCTCATCACAACATATAAAATTACATCAAAGCATATACAAATAGTCATAAAAATCAAGGAATTTCTACAAGAAATGATAGACCCACAGTTATGATCTTCCCTCGATGTTTAGCCCACAGTCCCGTTAGGAGAACGATGATAGCCCAAAGAGTCACAGATACATATGATTTGGGTCTAATATTTTCCCCTTTTGAAGGTATGAACTGACTTTGATAGCATTATCTATTCTAAGGAAAAATATAGTTTAGCAACAAAATCTTGCATAAGGAAAGTTACAAAGTGAGTGAATCAAACGAAGAACATCCTTCAGTCTACTTTCACTCGGTTCTTTCATCAGGGCCCTGACTCACACAACCTTACCTACAATCGTGCTGTTGTTCGCCGTCTGGCGCAAGCCTTAGTGTACACTTCGTTTAATCTGTCTATCTGTGGATGAAGCGGATACCCAGCTCTGCAGATATTGGTTTCATTCAACGTGTCCGGGGAGCGTCCTCTTCAGGCGATCGTTCTTTCTTTACAGATTTAAGTTAATGTCACTTATTCACGAGGTAAGAGTTTGGGTTTCAGCGGGCACACAGTGTCAGAACACGAGGTTTCCCTTAATTAGGAAGATGACCGGTGGACAACTTCTCTCAACAGATAATCTTGGTTCACCACACACTTGGTCAAATAATGTCGGAAAAGTTAATGTTTTTTCTGTAATTATTTCTCGCCACAAGGCAGCATGTACATTAGAGTTTGTGAAGAAATATGATCTGGCTCAAAGGCCCAGTATAGCATTTATTCTTTTAAAAAAAAACCCATTAGTGGGATTTGGTATTCTGTCTATCTCTTGAAGGCACACACCCTGTCAGACAGGTGTTACTTGAAAACCCACGTGGTTACAGATATAAAATGTTTATGTTTCTCACAGGTATGTCTTTGTACAAAACGCCGGCAAAGTTGGGTTACCCCAGTATTCACTGAATAAAGAAAAAAAAACACATATGAAATATTTTACATATTATGTACTCAATATAACTTACATTTTGAGCTGCAAGCGTAGAGCTTGACTTGACGTTTAAACTTTCCCGTGAAATAAGTTATATATAAAAATCAATCATCATGAATTAGGAATACATACGTATTCCGTCAACACTCATGAGGCATCTAGCATTTATAAGTTAGTTTAGAAAAATTATTCTCGTCTGATTATTTAGCAGTTAAATTAAATTCAATATAGCTACATGATTTTAAGCTAGAAATTATAATTTATTCTGTTTTACCACTGTAACTCGTCGACTAGAGAATATAACAGACTTATTTTTAATTCACTCTGCACAAAAGAACTAGTGAAACATGGGCGATTTAACACTTAATCACTCACAAATTATTAGATACTTAATATAATATTTACCTCAACACAGAACTACGGTATCACAACGAAACTAAGAGGTTCACTTATAAGTTTAAGTATTAGAACGAAGTGACCACGTCTACTGCAAATGGAGAATGAGTGAAATCAAGTTTCAAACTCAGGTTAAGATATCTTAAACTAGACAAAGGGGTCCCAACTTATTTCGCAAAACGAAATAATCTCCCCTTTCCGTCTTAACACCTACGTCTCCTTAGACGCTGCTCATAACTGCCAAACGTGCGTCTTCACACCTCCGTCTAACTATCTGACCGTTAGCGCGCGTGTCAGAAGCGAAATGCCAGACACTCTGTCTGCTCTGAGCGAGCATGTCTGGCGCGATTCACACCTCCGTCTAACTATCGGACAGTGAGCGCTCATGTCAGATGCGAATGCCAGACGACCCGTCTCCACTGCAGAGGGCAATTTTCACACTTCGCCGGGAGCTAGCCTGACGAAAAACTCTCGTGACAGCTGCAAATGTAGACAATTTGTCTGCTCATCATGTCTGATAGACTGAAATCCCACCTAAAATTATCTCGTGCAAGGGACTGACACGTTAGGTAATCTACTGCGTTTCTAAATGAGAAAACGAAAACGGCAAAGTTTGAATGGGAAAATAGTAATGTTTATAGTCGCAAACGTACGAATGCGAAAAACACAGGAAAAGGATAAAGAGTGATAATAAAATAGAGAACACGGGTAGAAAAAAAAGAAGAGAATATAGAAAATTTATAGATCATAAAACTCTCTGTGACAGTCACAGAGGGGTAATCATGGATGGCACAGGCAGAAGCAATGATTGGGCAAGTTACCATAGTTGAAAATGTATGCAAGGGGGAAAAGTGGAGTTAAGAACTGGACCAACTACCAACAAATCATAATTTTTTTAACGACAAAGTATCCCGTTCAACCCTTGATGGGTTATAAATTACGATATATAGTGTAGTAAATTCAAGATAATATAATCTGATTTACGATATCTAAATGTAGTATCTTCTACTCCCCACATCCCCACCACCCCCCCCCCCCCCCCCCTTTTCCGCTCAGTCCAAATATAGTAAATTAGAACTGTAAAATTGTGTGAATGTATGTGTGTGTGTGCCCTCCCCTTTCCACAAAAAAAAATTAAAATTATAAACAACAACGAAAAAGAACAGAAAAAATAATAAAGCCTCTCATAACTTCCCTGTTGTTAACAATGTGAAAAGGAGTGAGAAAGCCCAGGAGTGACACTCAACCCACCAGTTATCTGCTATCGTCCACATGAGCACCCCATCAGACTACCCCTTTTCTTCACACCATCATTGACCCTTATATATTAATTTTAGTTCTTGTTATATACTATTGTACTATATTGCGCAAGTCTGTATGTTTATCTATTCTCAACACCTGTTCCACAGTTATGGATGAATTGCATGCCTGTAAATAATATAATATTGGTTTTCTCTGTTGTTCATACTTCCTACATTTTAGTAGGAAATGTTCTATATTATTTCTATTCTAGACACAGCTTTGGCAGGGAGTGCTAAGCTTGGGGCAATGAGAAAGAAGAACTGAAAATTAATAAACTGTTAAATGATGATGCCAGGAATGATGATGCCAGTGTGCACACTGATGGGTCTGTTTTCTGTGATGAGAAATCAGGATGGAGCTTTTCGGCTAGAGCAAATGGCAGGGTCGTTGCTGAACAGAGCGGAGCTTACATGACAACAACCTCCCGTATAAAAAATGGAGATAGAGGCAGCTAATACAGCCCTGAGGTGGCTGTCTGAAAATTCATTACTCGGGGCAATTATTGTGCCAGACTCTCTGTCCATGCTCCGGAAGGTCCAAAATGGATGGTGTTAAGGATAGAATTAATATGTTATAATATGTTGCTATACGCAAGCATATATCCATTGATTTGAGGAGATTTAGCTGTCTGTAGTGAAAGTCATTTTTCATGTACGATTTTTCACTAATATTGAACGCCGCATATTTTTCTACGTCACCGGTCACTAATGACGTAATATGTCACGTGTTTTGCTTTCTAACGGTCAGCCGTCTTGGCCTGTCGTATTTTTGAAGTCGTCCGGAGTAGACGCACATTTTTTTCAAGCTCCCAAGAAGTGGAGACTTTGATCCTGATTTTATTGTGGCATTGTTATCTCGGAGGCCGCCACGTATTTGTATTATGCCGGATGGTACCTTAACTTGCCCAGAAGTTACTACCATGTCCAGGGAGTATTTTTATTACGAATAATGCATCTAAGTTATTTCTGCCGCATTGCTTGGGTTCTCGTGATATACACGAACCTCTAGACACAACGGCCAGAATTGAAGGAGAGGAGAGAACTGTATCTTTATTACACTGCCACGTATTATGATGCCTATAATTGAGATGTATGGACGGACGATTTATTGTGAAGAACTACACTATTGAAACATACTTCTATGCCACATATGTATTGATTGATGAAGCCCACTTTGATGAAAATAAATATGTCCCCATATCTGCTGTGGACCTGCCAACTTGCCGGCTCATGTGTTTGTCTGTCAAGTTTGGTCCTGAGTAACTGCCCATTTGCATTCGTGTTCATAGCATGATCAGCTCTACAAAAATAACTATAATAACACATTTCCCCCTTTAACAGATGGCTACGGAATGAATGGAGAACATCCATAAAAGCCTCGAATCTTCAGGAACGGGTGTGGATCTACTGTCCTGGTCATGCAAAGGTACGCGACAATGCAAGAGCTGATAGACTCGCGAGTGCGCCCGTGCTGGGGACATTGGTTATCGACAAAAGTAGAGATGCAAGGACAACTAATGACCGCATGTTAGAGAATGACATTGCAGTCGATGAATCAGCAAGGCCAAGGCTGCTGAAATTTGGTAGCAAACTTAAGGTTAACAGGGATGGACATGAGAGGAAGCATCGCGTGTATACAACCAGTGCGCAACGGGAACAATTATCATTCATACACTTCGACATTTACTGAGGGAGACTGAGCACCTATGGGTTTGACAGACAGCAGTGATGTCGATTCTGATCAACAGTAACAGTACCAGATTCTGCATTATTTATTCTTATGACATGGTCAAACGACTTTGTCTGCGTCTTATCGTGTTGTTTAATTCAAGACTTCCTTCCTTTCGTCTTAGGGTTTTCTCGCTTGATTTTCTGGCTGCACAATGTTTCTCCTACCACAGTTTTTATCCATCTGTTTGTTCACAGCCAGAATCCCACATGTATACAATATTACAGGATGTATATAGAATCGTTGCGTACAACATTACATGATGTGTATAGAATCGTTACGTACAACATCATAGGATGTATATAGAGTCGTTGCGTACAACATTATATGATGTATATAGAATCGTTGCGTACAACATTAAAGGGTGTACATAGAACCGTTGCGTACACCATTAAAAATGTATATAGAATCGTTGCAAAACAACATTACAGAATATATATAGAATCGTTGCGTACAAAATTATAGGGTGTATATAGTATCATAAAGCTCTCTTCCAAACTGCCAGCGATAATTTTTATTTTGGTTTATTTAAGGGGATATGCAATCTTGGGGGCCTTATCAACTGACCTGGCTCTGGGCTCTACCCGACACAAGAAAGAAGAACTAAAAACATTTTGCTATTTCTGAATAATTTTTCGTTTGTCTTCATCTAGGTAGACTAAACAATTAGGTAATGTCAAAGCCTCTTTTTCTATTTTTAAGATATCATTTATAAACACATAAAGATTGGCTTCATATTCCTTGGGAAACCCCAAATAGAAGACAATGCTACATATGAAGAGATAACAGCAATGAAAGCGCTGTGAGGCGTTCGTTGCGTCTGAGTTACGTCTGACAATGTTTCCTCTAATGTTGCCGTGTTCAGTAAATTGTAAATATATTAATCCAATAATAATTGTCAATGCTTTTTGAGTAGAGAATGTTTTGTTTTTTCTGTGTATCTCTTTATTTTGGCCAACTTATTGGTCTACTATTTTTGTGTGGTTCCCCGTCCCCACAACGGATATTAACTCTAATGCAAGTCAGTTGTGTTGTCACAAGAATCTTTTTGTTTTTTAATTTTCAACTTGTTTCATTTTTTTAAACCTTATCCAAGTAAGCCTACAAAAAATTATCACAAATTTCTGCTCGGCAATATGTTAATGAAATATGACATTGGTCGGCAACCAGACGATCTCTATCCACCGATAGATACCAGTGAATGATTTGGTAGATCTGAAAGCGACTGCGGGGAAAAAAACAGAAAGTCTGTTTAAACGGGATTATTCCCCCTCCTCCCTCCCCTGCTTAATATATATATATATATATATATATATATATATATATATATATATATATATATATATATATATATATATATATATATATATATATATATATATATATATATATATATATATATATATATATATATATATATATATATACTGTTCAAAAAAAAAGAAACGCATAGCTACTGAAGGCACACACATAGCCATAATTTTGACATTCAATAACTATTTTAATTTAATGAGTTAATTGTTCAAATTGCACACAAAATACCTTAGGGTTCAACCAATCAATTGACAGTTGTTTTGCATCTTTTTTTTCTTTTTTTTTGTGTTCGCCCGCTAATACTCGAGGCGAAATCTCAGGTTATTATTTATGTCTAACCTGACATTGATTTTACGTGAGTATCCCTTTATTTCTTGTACAGAGACAGGTGTCCCTCGCAATTCAGGCAAATACTCGCCGATTTCGGAGGTACCCATTGCAGCTGGGTCGGCTCAGGAGCCGCCAGTCCCTGGTCGACGACACTCCTTCAAATGTCCTCGCCAGGTCTCGAGTTAATCCAGTCCAAATCCCGGTCGACGAAAAATCCTCAAATGCCGTCGCCCGGGTTGATCCTGTATCACCCGGTCGCCAGAGCGGTGTTGTAACCACTACGCTAGCGCGGCTCCCATCTTTGCGTCTGGGTCACGAGAGTTTTTTGGCGTATGGGCTTTCCCGTTAGTATGGTGTGTGGCCTCCTCTTGCATCGATCAGCGACTGGCGTCTCCTGGGCATGGATGCGATCAGACGTCTAATGTGGGCCTGTGGGATGGCTGCCCACTCTTCCTGGAGTGCCTGGAACAGATCACGACGATTGGCTGGAGCAACGTCTCGGCGACAAACACGTCTATGCAGCTCATCCCACATGTGCTCAATCGGACTCATGTCTGGAGACAGGGATGGCCAGGGAAGGGTGAGAATGTTGTTGGCAGTCAGGAACTGCGTGGTCAACCGTGCACAATGGGGTGTGGCGTTGTCCTGTTGAAACACAGACCTTTGGGCAGCCAAAAGTGGAAGGACATGGGGTCGAAGAATTTCATTGACGTATCGTTGCGCATTCAAGCCTCCTTCAATGTACACCAATTGACTCCTTCCGTTGTAACTGATCATTTCCCACACCATTGCACCTCCACCACCGTGCGGCGGAGTTTCATCAACGCAATTTTGGGCAAAACGTTCATTTCGCCTACGGTAGACCCTACGCCGTCTATCATGACGCTGCAACAAAAAGAAAGATTCGTCACTAAAACAGACACGTCTCCATTGATTGTCAGCTGCCCATGGATGATGCTGGTTGGCCCAAAGAAGTTGATTTTGGCGATGACGGCGCGTAAGGACAGGTCCTCGGTGAGGTCGTTGTGCCCAAAGTCCAGCGTCATGCAGTCTATTCCGGACAGTTTGATCAGACACATGACGTCCTGCAGGCAATGACTGGGCAGTTGAGGAAGCTGTTGTAAACCTGTCTCTGAGGTGACGAAGCCGAATAAAGCGATCCTCCGCTGCTGTTGTCACTCTGGGTCGTCCACTGCGATGCCGGTCTTCAACTGAGCCAGTGGCTTGGAACCGGTGCCAAAGTCGACTGATGGTACTCTGATGCACGTTTAGATGCCTAGCAACCTGACTTTGACTTTCGCCTGCATGCAGTCGGCCAATAGCAATATTCCTTAAATTTATCGATAGAGACGCCATAAATGTCCGCTTGAAAATGAACTGAATTTGTGTGTGTGTAGCGTTATCCTTTTATAGGGTTTCAGTTGCGTAGTCAGTGAATAGTGTTCACCCCAAATTTTGTTGCTTTCACGTGCGCGCAACATGAGCTGTGGTCAAAAATTGCGTCATAAACACTATTGACCACTGCGTTGTAACGATTACAAAAACGAACGCAGTTCAGGTCAACACGTGCATTTGACACTGTAAAGAACATTTGAGGCTGGTTTTTATATACCCTAGCACCAAATTTTACTTACAAACTCATAAAAACGCGCCCTCGGATAGCTATGCGTTTCTTTTTTTGAACAGTATATATATATATAAAAGTGTTACTAAAGTAAATCCCAAAAGCTCCTGAGTTGCTGACCACTGAAATATGATATTTCGGGGAGAGGCTGACGTCATCAGCTTACCGTCCTACACTTCGTGCAATACAGCGCTCACCAATTATCAACAGTTCTGTTGTCTCACGTCAAAAATAGAGAATCGACTCAATCAAGTGAGCATGGTCCTATTGTGCAATGCCATACGGGGCTGCTCGGTCACTGCCCATCACTGCGAGCACAGCCCGGTGCGCAAAGTTAAAAAAAAAACGACGTTTACTTTTTTGTCAATCACTATCTCTCGCGGAACTCCCAGCGACCTTTCGCGGAACCTTAGGGTTCTTGTGGAACCCCAGTTGAGAAACCTTGCTCTACTTTGTAATGGCCCGTGTGCGAACAAAAATTTCCAGTTGTGAAATTGTTTCCTCAGTGACAAAATACGTAGACATACTGTGACAGACGAACTTAGCTGACCCTGATTTACCCTGAAGCGTTGGATGATATAGTACGACCCTTTGTAACGACCCCTTCGTATAGCATCAGTGCCCCCGAATATATTGTAACTTTTCGTCAAACGGGATTTTTTTTCACCTGGACTCATTAGCTATGCAACCTTTCCACGCAGATGGTCAACACGTTTGCTGATTAATATGTGGACAGTTTATCTACCGTTCATTCTGGTCATCGCATTGATTTAAGGAGAGATTAAATCACGCCCATGGACATCTCCTGAGCAATCATATGCAGGTATTTTCATTAACTTGGCCAGTGGAGGGCGTTGCCAGCATCAAACGATAGTAGTGACCACAATCAAAGACACTGGGGGAGTTCTCAGGAAGGACTGGCGGCACGCTATCAAAGGCAGTAGTGGTCCCTGAAACGAGCGACGCAAGTTTCCTGCCGGTATTTCGCATCTCGGTGTTAAACACGAAACCGATCGCAGTAGGAGCGAACGGAAAAGCCGGCGCAAGCAGCGAGCGAAGATACGAGAGACCAGGGGCGGCTTCTCTCTTTGGTCTGGCGGTCAGATCCCCAAAAGTCTTCTGAGATAAAAAAAAGGTGTCAAAATTTCTCATGTCCCCCCACTCTTGCATTCCAGTTGTAGATATACAGACCATGAAGAAATGCATGTTATCACTCGTTGGCCAGAACTTGACAGAAGCACTAGCGATATTGAAATCTTGTTATAGATTTTCCCCTGGATTTTCATATATATTTGCAGTGAATTCTATTCTGTGCAAAACGGTAAAATATAACTGTGTCTAGTGATCAGTGGTCTAGTTCATTCATTCTATTTCACTGGATATTGTGTTAATTTAAATTTTTTAAATTAAACCATCTCAATAGTTCCCAGTTGTAAATGTAATGTTATACCTGTTATATTATTTCCAAAAATAATAGAGGCTTAAATGTTAAAGTAACTTTTAAAGTCGCGAAGGAATTTATAATTAATAAATTTAGTTAAGTCCTATATATATATAGATGTGTGTTTTAACCATTAGAACTCGCGCAGTGTTTTACCTAATACAGAATTAAATAGACTCGGTTCTTATATGTATATATATATATATGGATATATATTTATATATATATATATATTGTGGCGGTATATAATATATATATATATATGCGACCTAGCTATCAATATATATATATAATAAATTTCCGAACCACCCCCCCCCCCCCAAGATATATTTCACGTTAAAAATATTTCTGAATCATCAAATTAGCTTCAAATGTCTGCGAACAATTTTTTGGAAATTTATTTTTTTAGAGGAAGTCAGTTTTTCATTTTTTTTTTTTTTTTTATTTCGTACGCCCGCTTCTATAGAACACAGGCGACAATCTCAGGTTATTAATTTATGTCTGCACTACAGCAGAATTGATTTTACGTATATCCAAGTATTTATTTCTTGTAACCAGGTGTCTTGCCATTCAGGCCTAAAGCATATAAAAGGAACCGCAATAATTGAAAACGAAAACAGAAATTGTCAAGAGACAGGTGCAGTCCACTTGCGAGGATTTTCAGACTCGTCTCTTAACTTCCAAATTGATATAAAATGGGTCGATAAAACCATGAGGAATGCAAAATTTGAAATTGGAAGAGGCTCTCGAGTTATGGTTTGTGGAAGAAGAAGCGGTCCATGCGTGTGACGCTCCGTCAAATGCCGTCGCCCGGGTTTGATTTAAAGAAAGCACTGTATCCCAAGAACTTTTAAAGAAACATTCTTGGCTTTTTTGGAAGAAAAGTGTTCAACAAATTTACGCTAATTACAATCTGTAATATAAACTGGAAGATGAACAGTGCCAGTAGCGATAATTTATTTTACTGCTCTACTGTGAATGTGACATGTCTCCCATTGTGCTAGAGAAGAGTGCTTGGATACATATTTACCTGACTGTGACTGAGCCTAATTTTTCCTCACAGGATTTAAACCATACCGGTCAGTTGCTATCAATCACGCCTTGAAGGAATTTCCTTTTATTGTTGGCTGACCTCCAGCACTGCGAAATTAAAGAGACCTCATTTTCACCCCAACTACTGTATTGAAAGAAATGAAGTTGTGTCAGTGCCATCCCATATGACTCCTTTTTTTTGTCTTTTGTGCATACAACTGTAGTGAATATGAAAAGATGTACATAATAACTGAGTCTTCAAGTCGGACCAAATCCTGAAGAGGCCGGCGATTTGTGGAAGATGATTACGCTATCGGGACTTAGCAGCCAAAAGGAGACTAAAAAAGAGGATTCCTCGCTACATCTGGGTTGCGGGTTTTTGACATCGAAGTACTAGACATTTTCACACTGTCAAGAAAGATAATACAGTGTTAATACAGTTTATTATTATTACAATACAAGTAAATATGTTTTTATACAGTATGGATTGTCTGATGATACATTAATGTAATCAATCGGTAAGTGTGTGATTATCCGAACGATGCTCGGTCCCATGGGGTTCGGATAAATGGAGTTCTACTGTATATATATGTGTATATATATATATATATATATATAATATATATATAAATATATATATAGTGTGGATCCTCACGGGCGTGCGCTTTAGAATGTTATTTGATTTTTCGGTATATTATATGTCTTTTTCTTTCATACAGAGTGATCGTAATGACAGCATAAAGAAAGCTAATAGAGAAATCGTTTCCTTTTCAAACCATTTGTTAACTTGCCTACCGGGCAATACATTTTAATTACAATCTGTATACCAGTGCCAGCGATAATGTGAGGAGAATCCCTTGTGACTGAGCCTAATTTTTCCTCAAGTGGGTTGCTATATTTTGTTAACTCATGTTTGAATTGTGTCACCCATAGACTCCTTTCATAATAACTCTGAGTCTTAGTAATTAGGGGAATATTCGCTCTCAGCAAACCTCGCTACATCTGGGGCGGGAAGAACAATTTGAGTAATTGTTGTTTATATAAATTCTATGGATTGTCTGATAACAGGTTTTTGTGTGTGTGTATGAGTGTGGATCCTCTACCACCCATACCTACCGGGCAATATTGTATACCCCGCATTGTTCTTTCAGAGTTAACTTAACTTCCCTGTTAGGTTACATTACCTATGTTCCTGATAACTATCTATCTTTGGACTGGGTTCATCTTTGTCTAATAAGCGGGAAGGGCTTAGTCGATACCAATCTTCTTCACCCCCTCCCCACCTTGTTGTTTGCATTTTCTGTACTTATGATAATTTTATGTAACACTTGATATTTGTTTGTGATTTGATTCTTTTTTGGTTAATAAACATCATAAACCTAGTTAGCACTGTGTTGGAAATACCCAAAGCCCAACATTTCCCCTATTTGTTTAATATAGTTGTATTCACGTGCGTTTGTGTGTTTGAAGCACCAAATCGGTGTGAGCGCAGATGTGTGTCTGGAAAACTGGCAAATAATTGTTTGACCAGGAGAGACTGAAGAGTAGATTGAGAGAAACGATTTGTCGTAAATAAGTCTGTCTTTTCTCTCCCCAGCACACTGTGAAGCAACTATTTACTCTCTACAATTTCTATCACTGAGCTTTGATCATCATTCTCAACTCTAAACAGGACCACTATTTCTAAGACTCTTTCTCTCAATATAAATTTACGACACATACTAAATTGAATGTATGTATTCCTGAATTCAATATTTTTATGCTCGCTGTTTTCATAATATGTGTGCGTGCACACACGAGCACGGCTTAGAGGGAACATTGGGTCGAGATTATTTTGTAAATAACTAAAGTGCCCGTAACTTAGAAGTTAAATAAAAAAATTTCTTACTTAAAAAAGTCGTCAACTTAAGCCGATGTGTACTTGTTCTTTCTTTTTCAGTTTGCTTAAGTGTGAAATCGGCACCCGGATTAAGTCAGGGATCAGCAACATATTGCCCACGACATCGCATTGATCAGGTCGTGCATATTGACCGACATCTTTTGCCGCTTCCCTGTCAATGTTGTCACCAGAAAGTGTTTACCCTAGTTTTTGGATTCTGCTACATTATGCTAATCGTGTTCTAAATTATAATGTTGCTGCTTTGATGTTAAAGATTAAGGCTATGAATTTGAGTGTATTTAATAGAGAAACTAGGCAAATAATTCAGAAATATTTTCACAGATGGGTCAAATATATATAAATATTTACATATTCAAAGTTTATATGTAAATACTTTTTATTTTTAGGGGGGGGGGGGGGGGGGGGGGGGGGGGGGGGGGGGGGGGGGGGGGGGGCTGATGTAAAACTTAAAGATAACGTAAAAAAATGTAAAATAAGTATGAAGTCAGTTTTACAATTGGACGATGGACCAATAAAATTTAAAAAAAAACGGCACGTTCCGTTCTGTAGCGAGGCGGTGTTGCGGTTGCGGCTCGGATGGTCCTGGGTTTGAATCTCCGATATGCCTATCTTTTCTATTGTTTTTCTGTTGTCTAGTTTTCTACTTCTTTATTTATCACGAGTGCCTGCAATATACCTATGCATTCCTATTGTTTGGCTTTGAAACATGGAGAACAGAAGGAAAAAAAAACAACCGAAAAGCTACAGACTTTCAAAATTAAGTGCTTGCATAAACAGAACGAAATGGTATGACAAAGCCATCAATGTGGGACTGATGACAAGAACCAGGCAAGTGCCAGTGAAAAAAGAGTTGTGAAGAGGACGCTGGCGATGGATAGGACACACATGGAAAACAGAACAGAAGACAGAAATGAAAATGATGAGGTAGACGTGGAAAAGAACTTGAGCTCATGGAAAATAAGTTTATAAACTAATAAAACGGCATTGAATCAGTTTTACAAATAACAGTTCACATGAGACAAGGGACGTTTCGGGTTGAGCTGATGGAACGCGGCAAGAGGAATTGGCATGTGATGTATTGGTATGATATATAGGTATTGATTGATTGATTGATTGATTGATTGAACGCGTCACTTCTGTGCAAGTGTCCATCTGTTTGCAAAATGTTGCAGCCTCCTAGATTGGAGGAACTCTCTAGCATTTCTTGATGAACAACGTCATTTAGAAAAGTAGTCCTTATTTCTGTCAACCCATTTTTGCGTTTGATTTTAATTATTTTGTATTAGACTTTCGGTCGCAGAGTATTTGTGGGTAGTATTTTATTGATTAGTATTTACAATTTATTTATACACAGTTTTGTTTACTCTCCTTGATTGCTGATGCAGTAGTTATAGAGCCACGTGATCTGAGAATCAAGCGATATTAATGTATGGAGAAAAAAAGAAAGTAAAGCTAATCTTGCGTTTTTATTCAAAGTAGCACATTCTATCTGTTGTTTTCCTTTCATTGTTTTTGCCAGACTGCAAATTCTGTGAATTATTATTATGATGTTTCATAGTGGGTTTATTGTGTGTGGAGTTCCCGTTTCCGCGGTTTTAAATATATATCGCTTTATAAATTTAGGGTTCGAAGGACTTGTCGATTTCAATTACTTGCTTTAGTTTGGTTTCATAATTCTATATTTAATTTAATGTAATTAAAATTAGTGTTAATAAATCAGTTTCGTTTTTATAAATTTTTTTTTTTTAAAGTTTAAAATGAAACTCGAAATTCTCGCCGTTTGTACGTCGTTCACATCTAAGGGATGTAACTGTGGTTGAAAGTCAGACATTAATTGTATTGTTTCCCTTATATGTACTCTCCCGAAAATAGTAACACTCAACGAAGAAAAGTCGGTGAATTGTGCAATACAAAGTGAGTGATAGTTACATATGAATAAAATATAAGTTTTTTTTATTGTAGAACCCAGTTTCATTCCGGAAACGGATTTAACTCATCATTTTGTTAAAAATAACCATAAAATGTAAGTTTTTGATTGTTTCTTCAAGACGAAATTTTAATTTAAAGTTTTGCAGACTTATTGTTGGAGCTACTTGCTGGAAGTGAAACGGTTTATTGGAGCATAGATACCATGATTTCCGATGATCCCAACGACGCAGTTGATTTCCCAACCGAATTCCTTAACGAGCCGTGCCCAACAGGAATGCCACCGCATTTGCTGAAATTAAAGGTTGCCGCATGTATCATGCTATTGCAAAATCTGAACGCAAAAAACGGACTATTGAATGGCCCGCGTTTGGTCATAAAAGTCTTGCATCGGAATTCCATTGATTCAGAAATTATCACTGGCAGTAATAAGGGAGAACGAGTCTTAATTCCTCGCATTGACTTAGAACCGAGCGAGCGCAGTTTGCCATTTAGGATGCGACGTCGTCAATTCCCAGTGATTTTAGCATTTGCAATGACGATCAATAAGGTGCAAGGACAATCTTTTGATCACGTAAGAGTGTTCCTTCCTGAACCTGTTATCGGACACGGCCAGCTCTATGTCGCCCTCACCCGAGGAACAAATCATGAAAACTTGAAGGCTTTTGTTAAAAACACTTTTTATCAGGGAACATTCTTTGAAACAAATCCAAGCAGTTTCACAAAAAATGTTGTCATCAAATAACTTTTATATTGAATTAAAAAATACTTTAAAAATATATTACAGTATTTGATTTACTTCCGTCGTTATTGACGGGTTATTGCTAGTTTTTAATATTTAACACCCTTCTTTACACTGAATTTGTGTATCGTTGCTATTTTGCTAATGTATTTGTTTATCTCCAATCGCCTTTATCAGCCTATATAGCTGTTAAATGTGGATTCTTGTTTGTGGTAATATACCATGTTGTTACATTATGCAGCTCACTGAATAGATTAACTTTTAGCAGTTTCTAGCGAAGGCGGGAAATGATGTGCTTTAAAGTATTCTGTTAATGGCTAGCTTTGTTGTTCGTACTTCTTACATGTTATCAAGTAGAGTGCTATTGCATTTTTTCTCAAGATATAAGGGGCGTCCACATATGACGTCACACAATTTTGGCCATTTTAACCCTCAACCCTCTCTTCCCCACCCCGTCACATTTCGTCATAAAAACCCAGACCCTCCCTCCTACGTGACGTCACAAAACAATTCTTACGCCAAGGTTTTTCCATATCTTCTTCATCCGTTTCACGTCTGGCTTAAGTTTTCTTCTCCGTGTATTCCTTGGTCTTCCTCTGCAACTCTTTCCCTGGGGGTTCCAGAACAAGGACTGCTTGGTAAAGCTATGAGCAAGTTTGTTCATTATGTGGCCAATCCATCTTCAGAGTCTTCTTCTCATGTCTTGTTCTTCTGTCACTTGCCTGGTTCGTGTCATCAATTCCACATGAATGATCTTGTCATACAGCTACAGTTCTTCTATTTTAGACAAGCACCCATTTATGAGATCGTCCGTGGTTAGAGCGCAGGCTTCTCGTGGCAAAGGTAGCGGATTGGAAACACGGTGGCGTCACGCTACAGTCTACCCAGCTGTAAATGGATACCTGCTTCTGCTCCTAGGCTAGGAAAGGTAAAGGTAACCAGGAGGGGAGCTGGTTACCCCACCTCTCAGAAGCTCAACCTAGTATTGTAAAGTCTCTAACACTTCACTCACCTACGGCAGTATCTGCTATGAGACTTCCTTTTTTTAAACCCATTTATATAAGTCTCAGGCTTTCTAATTGTTGTTTTTGTTGTTCTCCATGTTCAGAGTCATGTCATAGGACTTACTTGACATTAGGATTGAAGATTCAAATTTTTGTGTTGGACTTGACTTCTTTTGATCTCCATATATATCCCAATTCAATGAAAGCTCCTTTAGCCTTCTGTATTCTTAGTTTGATATCATTGTCTGTTCCTCCAACTGTCTACATTGTAGCCAAGGTATATGTATGATTCTACATCTTGTAGTAATGTGCAGTATTGTTAACGTTTCCTGAATTCACTCTCATCTTTGTTTTCCCCCTGTGTATTTTCAGATCCACTAGCTGTAACCTCTCATCAAGTATTTGCATTTTGGCTTGCATGTGATTACGGTTATGTACAGAAGAGCCAAATCTGTTAACTGTGCGTTAACTAGTGCAGACAAAACAATTTGTTAAGTAAAATAGTGTTTCATTAATCCAGCTTTCACTAAGATCTTCCATATCATGTGCTGCGTCCCAGCACGAAACAGGGCTTAACCTTTGCAGTGCTCAAATAAAAGCAGGTGCATTTTATTCCCCCACCCACACACACACAGAGAGAATTGATTCAAGTAGTTAAACGTTTGTGTCTTTATCTCAGTAAATAAATTCGTAAATAAATAAATAAAGGTAATGAACAGGTACTCGTTGGACATTACCTTTATTTATATATTTAGTTACGAATTTTTTTACTATTCACAGGACTCAAGGTTTCCTCCATTATTTATTTGTCTTTATCTCATCAGGCTGTTGTCACGATGGTGATAACTTGTTACTGTTTTTTTTTAATCTAATTTTACACAGCACAGTTTATTTAGTCTGCTTTTTGTTTTTTTATGGTGTGTATTGTATTATTTAAAAAAGAAATATGTAATTAAAAATAATTTAAACCAGTTAAAGGTTATAACATTTAACCGATATTTCAGCTGAGATCATAATATTAAAATAAGTCATCCACGACGGAGTTGTTAACTGTTGCGGATAAAAGTTACCTATTGTGGATCTTCTTCTTCTTTGATCGCATCTTTGTTGTTTACACCGTCAAACGAGTTCTCGTGATGAATTCGACCGTTGTCTGGAGTTCCTCTTTAGCTCCATACAGCTTTGAGTTTAGTGTTGAGTCATTGTGTCAGTACATCTTTCTTAACTGGTCGTACAGAGAAAAATAAAACTACTGTGGATGAAAATTAACTATTGTGGATAAAGGTTAACTATTGCAGATAAAAGTTAACCTATGCGGATAAAAATTAACTTTTGCGGATAAAACTAGGAACACCATTTAGGAAAGAAGCGAATGTGACGTCATATTTTTCCAAACCCCCTTCCCCTATCATCACACAACGTCATCAAATTTTAACCTCCCTCTCCCCCTCACTGATTGACGTCATATGTGGACGATCCCATCTTGCAATAAGGATTGTTTATAAAAAAATATCCTGTTTCTAATTGTATTCTAAGCATTTTCGTATTATAATTTATATTTAGCTCTCTCAATATCCGAGGTGTCCATTTATAGAAACTACCAGCATCTGACTGGCATGACCAGTCATTTGGCACTATGATATCTCAGTATGCGACGTTTTAGTAACCCGCCAGATTTCGCCATAAACGACCTCATCACCTCGAGAAATCGGCCTTTTACCAAGGGATCTTCTACTATTCTGTACATTCTTCTTCTTCTTCTTACTGGACTTCCTCTTCTTTGTAAATGTACTTATGCACTAACACGTACGGCGATGGAACCTTATGGTAAGTGTTTTCATGAACACGGAAACAGTATGTCGTTTTCGTGGAGCTGCTCTAAAGTCAGTGTGGTGGGTTTTGATGTTAAAAGAAAAGTAGTCAGTATGTGTCTACAGAGTGAGGTCAGTTATGCAAGTCCCTGAGTCTAATAGTTGAAGTTGATGTTCTCAGGGTACCTGACTGCTACCACCCTACGATCTCACTCCGCGATTTATTTTGGGTAACTAGTGTTTGTGATGTTAATTTATATGGCTTGGTGTCTAGGGTAATGGAAATGTAGTGATAATTGCGTGAAACAAATACACATGTAAATTATTAAAATTAAATAAACAAGACTGGGTTTAAAGTTATGATATATATGTATATACAATTTAATTTCCTGTCCCTCAAATTTTTTAGGACAGGAATGTTTAACTTAAAATGAAAATATGGTTTTATCAAATTAAATACACAAGAAGGACATCTGTCCAATATATTTTAATATGTTAAAGTTTCTAAACTGTTATTCCCTGGTGGAAAACCCCTGTTATACGAAGAGTCAATATTTGGAAAACTGGTTTTCACATCATATCACAAACTGTTACTGAATAGGGTGGAGATTAAATACATTTGAGTCTGCATAAGCCCGCAAGATATAGGCTTATCTGATAGTCCTTGTAGACCCCGGATGACTGGTTCGAGAACACTGCACACTTCTCCACTGCAATGTATTCTGGAAACTGCGAATACTTGTATAAAGAAACAACCGGTAGGTTGCCTCAACTTCTGCAGCTCCAACTTCTGACCAACTTGAAACTGGGCGATGTAACCCTGAAACAAGAGGAACAGGCCTTCCTCAGTCCCTAGTTAATGGTCTTCACCACTACAAATTTAACATCATTAAACAAGTATTGTGATCAGATACAATAGCTAACTAAATTAGCTACAGTTTATAACTTTATTGTGACTTCTTCATAAACAGTGGGTATCTTCTTTTCCACATAGTCTCAACGCCCCTGTCAATATACATCATCTTCTTCTTCAGCTGAAATACAAACTTTTCTTTTCTCCAAAGTTAATATACCAATAGGCCTGCCAGTGACTTTCTGGTCTTACAGTCAAAATATGTATGACAATATTCAACTCAAATTTAGTTTGATTTGCTTCCTAAGACATGCCTCTGCTCCTAGTATGTCGCAATCTTCCTTACTTACTTACTTAGTCGTTCTCCTTCTACCGTGAGGTGTAGAGGTTTGGAAGAGAGAGCGCCAGACTATCCTATCGGCTGTCTTCCTCCTGGCCTGGTTCCATTCTAGTCCTCGATCCTTCAAAGATTGTCTAATGTTGTCCTCCCAGCGGACTCCGGGTCGTCCTCGGGGTCTGGATCCTTGGCTCTTTGTTTCCCATGCTTGTCGTGGTATCCGATCTTCTCCCATTCTGCAGACATGGCCAAACCATCTTAATTGGGACTGTTCTACTTGGGTCTGCAGGGGGTAGGATTTAAGGCCTTGACGTATCGTCTGGTTGCGTACCATGTCTCTTCTTGTTACTTCAACCACCTTCCTCTGATACCTCATTTCTGGGGTTTGGATCTGGCTTTTATGGGTTGTAGTCATTGCCCATGACTCGCATCCGTATGTCAAGATTGGGACATAGGTGGAGCGGTATACAGCCATCTTCGTTTTCTTACCAACCTCTCTCTTGCTGAGGAATCCTCGATTTATGGCCTGAAAAAGTCTCCCAGCTGCTGCTTTTCGAGTGGCCAACTCTTCTTTGATGCCTCGCTTTCGGTCTATAATAGCTCCGAGGTATTTAAAGTGGTCGACCTGCTCCAGGACCTGTTCTCCCAGCTTAATCTGATGTTTTCTTTCTTCTCGTGATATCACCATGGATTTTGTTTTAGAGCTGCTTATGACCATCCCTCTCTTCTCCAGCTCTTCCTTCCAGACTTGCAGGTTGGATTGGAGATGTGCCTCTGATTTAGCAATCAGGGCAACATCATCAGCAAATGCCAGCTCCGAAATATAGACCTGTCTCATCTTCCAGTACCCCACTGAATACTTTCTTGTTCTCTCCTTACATGCCTTGATGACATCGTCCATAAGGAGTATGAAGAGGTAAGGTGATATGATATCACCTTGTCTTACACCAGTGGTGGTCCTGAACTCTTCCGACTTATGGTTTGCTTTCCTCACATAATTTCTGCAAGACTTGTAGAAGCTCTGTATAGCATGAATCAGAGGTGCTGGAATATTCTTCCTTGCCAAACAGTCCCAAAGTTTGCTCCAGGGGACCCTGTCAAACGCCTTTTCCAGATCTATGAAACAAAGATGCACCTCACTCTTATACTCAAGGGCCTTTTCACTCAGCTGTCTGAGTGTGAAGATTAGGTCTTGAGTACTTCGGTTTGCTCGGAATCCGCACTGGACCTCATCCAATTGTGGCTCAGCTAGGCGTCGGAGCCTCTGCTCTAGGATTCTAGAGTAGATTTTACCAGGGACACTGAGAAGGGATATGCCTCTATGGTTTCCACACTGTCGATTGTCACCCTTTTTGAAAATCGCAATCTTCCACAAAGGCAAAATGTCGTACACACACAATGTTAGGGCGCCCTATCTGGGTTGGCCTCTACATCAAATAATGTATTAAAAAGGTTATTCATCTTAACGCAATCAATGAAATAATCACACACTTTGTTAAGGTTTAACAGGCTGTCAATGGTCACCTTTAGACAGCCGCTGCTTCAGACGCAAATGCAATCTGCTTATTAATTGCTCTGAACCTTCCGTGTATGAAAAATCTCTCAAGTGGTACCCTGCATCGTAAATGCGGTAGTTTTATTTCCCTCTATGTCTATTCTAACATTAACCAATCAGTTTAAACTACACCGATTTGACATTTATTTGTGAAAATCCCAAACCTTTATTTTTGAAAATAAGTTCGTCAGTCGCTTTAGGTTGGCAAAAATTCAAATTTACCTCCCCTCTTCCTCCTAGTAGTGTCTATCAAATGAGGCAAGTCAATGTGACTTGTTTCCAAGCAACGACTCGAAAAATGTTACTTTTAAATTGAGCCGGGACATCAGTGTGATCGTTCGCCTGTGAGTCAAATTTTATTTTATGCGATAACTCAGTCACTTTTGAAGCGATTTAAAAGATGAAAAGTGATTTTTAATCAGGCTAGTGTCCTCTATCTATCCAGTAGATTTTCATCTACGTCTTTATCTAAGTTTGCATCTTTGTACTTTTCTCTTTATTTATAAGTCTAGATACGTTTTCATGGGAAATAATATAGTATTGAAGAAACAACATTATTGCTTTTAATTCCATTCTGTCTTTTCCTTTTTATTCATCCTTCTATAGAATGCAGTATTTTATTTACGTTTTCTGTCTTTCTTTACCCCCCTTCTCTCTCCCCTTCACTCATGTGTTCGTTAGTTTCAATTTGCAAATACCCAAGTGGGTTGTAGACTTTTCCATACTAACCCCCTCTCGCACTGTCTGTCTCCCGTCTTTTTTTTTTTTTTTTTTGAAAGAAACACGTGTTGGCCTCTTGCCCAAAAACGGTTTCATGTTATATTTAAAAAATTAGTACGGAGCAACGAAAAAGTCTTTTGTAAGGGGGTGGATACCCTAGCGTGGCGTTAATAGTTTCAAATCGCATGCCTCTCGTTGGCGTTTGAAAATGCGACGTTCTTGAAAAGAAAAAAATATAACTACTGTCGCATGTTGTAACTAATAATAGATTCTTAGAATACGTTAGTTAAAAAAAATTCAAGGAGCGTCAAATTTTTGCATTAGATTTTATCGTCCTTGACAATTTTCAAATCTTACAGTGGCGGTTATAAACGGTAACTTTACGTCACTAGAATTGGACTTTTGAGAAACATGAGTAGGGTAGGGCAATGGTAGCTATCTTGGCGGATTGGAACAAAAATTCAAATACCGTATTATCATCATAATTTGAGAGGGAGGGTTAAAAACGGTGCATTTTATCACAGTCAGCTCCCACTGAAGTGACAGCTGAAGTAGCGTCGTATTCTCTGATATATTCGTAATAATCTATATGAGTTTGTTCAACCCTTTCAATTTTTCAGGTGCTTCGGATAAGTTTTGGAGTTGAATATTTCCATCACGACAGCATTAGGCATATTTTTGATTTGATTCATGCAGTAAAGTGCATGACAATAAATGCAAGTTTCGGTCATACTTCTGCCCATGTATATAGTTTGAGAATTATTTACAACCGGTTTCCATCCATTAAATCTGCATCTATGGGGTTGTCCCACCCATATGACGTCACGCAGTGAGGGGGGTCGAAAATTCGGTGACAGTGTGACTTACTTACTTACTTACTTAGTCGTTCCCCTTCTACCGTGAGGTGTAGAACGAACGAACGAACGAACTTTATTTTCAAAGGGTTAAGAATTGGGCACGCAGGCCCGTCTGACATTCTGCCCTTCCTCTCTCTCTCATCATGTATACTAATATCCTTTCATCCTCACATTTACTTTAAGCATTATTAAGGCATTTATCATTATAAAAGTAATATTACATTTGCAATAATCATCATAATTAAAGTGTTTAAAAAAATAAAAATAATAATAATAATAATAATAATGAATTTGAAAAAAAAAAAAAATAAATAAATAAAAAAATAAATAAAATAAAATAAAATAAAATAAAATAAAAAAAACACACAACAACAAAAAACAATACTAACAAGACATAAGAGTCGAATTCTTCGTACTGTAAATTAGTGATTTGAGACATATTGAGAGGTATGTTATGAGATTTGGAAGAGAGAGCGCCAGACCATCCTATCGGCTGTCTTCCTCCTGGCCTGGTTCCATTCTAGTCCTCGGTCCTTCAAAGATTGTCTAATGACGATGTTGCAAAAATGTGACGTCACACAAAAAATTACGAGTGAGTTTCGTTTCTTTCATAAATGATGCCCGAACAAATTAGATTTTGCAACATCAACCCTCAAAGTCTATTTTTATACACAATTAAACAGTTAGCAACTCCACAGTGGACGACTATATATATATATATATATATATATATATATATATATATATAATTTATTATTTTTATTTTTTAATCGTACGCCCGCTATTACTCGAGACGAAAGTTCAGGTTAATATGTCCAACCTGAGACTTATTTTACGCGAGTATCCTATTTTCCCTGTACACTGACAGGTGTCCCCTCTCGCCATTCAGGCAGATACTCGCCGTCTTCGGAGAGTACCCATTAGAGCTGGGTCTGCTCAGGAGCCGTGCAGGTTATTCCAGTCCCTGATCGACGACACAACTTCAAATGTTCTCGTCAGGGCTGGAATTAATCCAGTCCGATTCCCGGTCGACAACATAGCTTCAAATGTCCTCGCCCGGTGTTGAACCAGGATCACCCGATCGCCAGCGCATTGTGGTAACCATTACACCAGCGCGGCTTTATATTAATATTATAATCTCAGCTGGAATATCGGAGAATAGTTATAAACTTTAACTGTTTAAAAAAATTTTTTTTTAATTACTGTAATTCTTTTTTTTTAAATTGAACAATAATGTAATACACGCCTTTCCAATAATGCCATGTTGATCAGGAAGATAATGGATTTGTAATTCGTTTAATGGAGGAGCATCCTACTTTGTCGTAGGATAATGAAAACTAAGTGAAATCATTCATTCATAACAAATTGTGTTTTTAAAATCTTGAATTGTTGTGAGATTTCTGTCAAGTTTAACATTATTTCATGAAACTTTAACATAAGTAAGCACTGAAGTGATAGATGTGTTTACTTTACATTTAATTTATTTTCTTAACATTTAATTTTTTTTTTTTATTGTTTGAAATTAAATGAAGCCGAAATTAACGATATTATTTAAAATAAATTTCGCAACATTTAACCAGCACAGTAATCTTTGTAAAAGCCTGATTAATTACACACTATTTTGCTCGATAGGTTTTATTTTGCCTGCACCTGTCAACTTATTTGCATTCGATTATATTCGTTTTTTTTCAGTAGCACCACCCAAAAAACAATAGGAAAAAAACAGGGGAGGGGGTGTTTAAGATATTTAGGACGTCATATGAGAGGGGGTTTGGTTTTTGTGACGAAGTGTGACGGGGGGAGTTTAAAAATGGCGAAAATTGCGTGACGTCATATGTGGACGCCCCTATATTCAACTTTCTGATGTGCTCTGGCTTCCAATCTCCTGCCAGCCATTTTTTTGTTTTTTTTTTAAATAAAGTTTTTCTCTGTGTTGCTTTTTTGTGTGTGTAGTGTTATTCTTCTCTTTGTTGCTCATCTTCTTTAGTTATTTGGTTTGTGCTGACTATAGTCGATAATATCTGTGATAATGGTAGAAGCTACAGTAGAAATAATAGTAAAAGCGGCAGTTCTTAACTGCAGTAAATGAGTATTTATTTTTGAAAAAGATACCAATATCATTTTGCAATGATTAAATAACTAATCACCAGCAATGTTACATCTCAACGACGGGCACGGCTTTTAAACAACTGTGGTATTATTACATTCAATGTTTAGTGTAGTGTTTTAAAAAAAAGACATTTTTAACATGTACACATGGAAGTTATAAGCTCACGGACACTGACGTCGCAGTATCTATTCCCTACTACCTGACCGGACTTTCCACCGTCTTCGCACCCCGCCTGCACTCTCGCGACGTACCACGCATACTGTTTCATACTTAGTGATTATGCAACTATTTTTATCTCTGACTTACTTGTGTCTCTTTTTTTTTTCCTCCTTTCTCGTGTACATCTTTTCTTTTTCTAATGCTTTTATATTTACCCATCTTTCAGTATGTTTTGTCTTTTTATCTGTCTGTATTTGTTAAAATCTCTTTATTTCGGCTGTAAGGGGGCGACAAACGTGATGGTGTGCACGAGGCTTGCAATCTTATCATTTAAAACAAATTGTTACAGATAGCGGCGCTGCAGGAGCATGAGCGTTGACAAAGGATTAGTGCAAGAGGCCCAACTGTGGTGATGGTTCCATGCTTTTAACTCTTTAACTCCGGAACAACACTCAGAGCGTTGGTCAGATTTGACACCCGTGCCAAAACAGTCTACCATGAATTAAAATTACGGCACAGGGTGGGAAAAATTCCGGAGTCAAAGAGTTAAGGAGCAAGAATAAGATTTTTTTTTTTTAAAGAGGTAGGAAATTTCTGTTTTAACTTCTTTTGTTTCGCGCCGGTTTCATACTTTTTAAGATATCTCTGACGCATTGCAACTGTGATACAAAGTGATAATGCCATCTATCAAATTCATCTAAATTGGCAGGCTTAATTAAAAGAACGAGAACATCAACAACGCGCACTATCCAGTGTCAACAAAAACTACAACAGCTAAAAGCTTAAACATTTTCAACAAAAGTGTGACTAAATACCGGAAAGTATACAATACATTCAGCGTGAAGAACAACCTGAACGTGTCTGTACAATTATAAAATTATCTGAAATACTTACAGAAAATCAGCAGCACACCTAGAGGAACTTTACACATACGTCTGAAACTAGAAGGAATAAAGGAAGTTTACTGTATTATATATCACACACGTACGTAAAACATAGAACTTCTACTGTTATATATATATATCGACTCAGTTTTGGCAGGATACCCTTACATGTCAAGTACGCCATTTCTACCACTCCTAATTTTTAAATATTCCCTAACAGTCAGAAATTTTCTTGATGAAAACATTTCATACATAACAGGGGAATTGACAGACGGGTCCAGTCGATTGGCTTGTGAGATCTTCTGATCTCTGGCAGACTATTTTTGGAGATATGGAGATAGTTAAATGACAAAGTTGTTTTAGGAAACCTAAAACTTTAGAGATTATCAAAACAGAAAAAAACAAAAAACACACAGGATTTGCAAAGACTGGCCACGATTTATGTCAAAGAGTTTGTGGAACTCTTCGATAAAGCAGACTTTATGTATGAGCGCTTGTAGCAGGCGGCGAAAGGAAACAGTGGTATTGTTATGGTGTACGTACGCAGCCTGATCAGCTGAATTCATACACAGCAGACAAGAAAGGACTGTCCTATTTTTATGAACGAGACGGACAGAAGCGAGCACGAATACCAACAGCCCACACGCTGACGCCACTGCTTAAATTGTTATGGCAATAATCTGCGTATTGCAGCAGAAGAAGAGTAATTATACTTGTATTTTTGTTTTGTCAAAAAAATCTGCCACGTCTTGTCTCTAATTGCTGAAAAGAGGTTACCTAGCCCTCTAGTGGCCGGATAAGTCCTCGCCCGCCAGTCACCATAACTCCCTTCAATTATTTCAAATATTCTCAACACCAAACAACACCCCTACCGTTCTCCAACCAAAATAACCCTTCATTCCACCTCTGGAAACCAATTTGTTATCTGTGGATATCTCCCCAACATTTGTGGATACGTTACACCAATCTTGGATTTATAAAATCGTGTTCAGATTCTGTGCCCTTTTGTGGATACCTTATTCAAATGCTGAAGTTACTTTCAAAGCAATGGATTACGTTATTTTCAGAAGAGAACACTGTCTGTCATGTTTACATTCGTGCACTCTGTTGTACCAGTGCATGGAAATGTAACGAAGGATTCGTAAATTAATTATAATAATAATAATAATTGCCCCTTCAGTCATAATGGAAATGCGCTCCTGAGGTGACATCCCTCAGCTGCTTTTCTCCTGGTGTTCCTTTCGCTGTTTTTTCCTTTCTTATTCTTGTTGTCGTGGGAGCTTCTTTTCGCCCATTCTGAGGTGGTGCCGTAGACAGCATCGCCTAGGGTAACTATGAAGACAAAGTAGAAGGGCTGAGCCTAGAAGCTTTATGAATTGACAGTATGAGAAATCAGATACAATAGTTTTATTTTAATTGCTTTTACTCGCCACGCTGTTTTGCAGCGCCACATTATATATGTGTGCTGTTAGTTATTTTTTTTTCTACACCATAAAATACAACTATATCTTCCATGTTAATGAAATCACAAACCCATATATTAAATATCATCGTGTATATTCTCATCAAGAAATCAAACAGTATTTTAAACACAACGTATTCTGTTATTCAGCATAACTTCCTGTTCACTATTTACGGTTGGGAAAAAAACCTGTCGTCTCATCAGTGACCACTCGCACAGCCATTTTTGTTTACGAGCCTTTTCACATCCCTACCATGTCTCCACCTGTCTCCTTCCGCACCCGCTATCTCAACGCTCTTTTGCAACGAAACGTGCAGGGGGAGGAGCTTAGCCTCTGTGTAGCGCGAAAATCGGGAATAGTGTCCCGCATTTCTGTCTACGCAACGCTACCCAGGATAATAAGTATATAAACCAATAAAACGGTATTGAATCAGTTCTACAAATAACTTCTTCTTCTTCTTCTTCCATCCTTAGCCACCAACCGGCAAAGCAGTATGTCGTTTCGGGTTTTACCCTTCGTCAGCCACAAACAGGTGACAAAGACAAGAATTACATATAGGTACTACAAAAACATACGATGATGAGAATTTATTTACCCAGGATAAAAGTTGTTTCTAACATTCACACCAAAGGAACACGGAACTGAACATTCATTTTCATACAATTATTTCACATATTTTCTGCAGGACCTGTGATGTTACCAGGCCTGTCGTGAACTTTACTAACACAATTCAGTCACTGTTTTTTTTTTCACTGTTTGTGTAATTGTTATGATTAAAACTCATAATGATTATGTCGGTATAATAGTTGGCTCGACATGGCTCCTTTTTTGATAATTTTATACGGACTAACTTATTAATAAAGGAAGTGAAATCATGCCGATATGGTGGAAAGGCAGACGCGAACTTTGAAGCAGAAGTTATGTGATCGTCTGCAAGAAGAGATGCGGCCTGTGTTTGAATGTGAGCGGACGAGTATGTATTGAGCTCCTGCAGTACACTGTATTTTTCCTGCATCATTCCATCACCAGGACATCAATATACTTAGCTGAGGTGTCCCTGGTTTACTAGATGCAAGAAATGTATACCTATTCATAAAGATGTTTAGTGGACTATAAATAATAAAGTTTGTATGATTGCCATTGACCAGCGTTTGAACGTGAACGGACTGGACTACTAGTAATTACTGCATTTGCCGTTTGGCGAGAACTGATTTCATGGAGCAAATGGAGCAGTATAATACTGGACTATTATACAAAAAGTCCAGTATAATAAACTGCATATTTGTTAAAGTGTGAAGGAGGTGTTTGTCAGCTCACTGCAGTTATGCTGATCCGTGTTGTGTGACTACCCCTAGAGTCTACTTTGGCCACGGAGACCCTCTCCGGAATATTTATAATAAGCGACACGCATCAGTTATTGCTGGTCTCAAGCCGGAATCTGGAAAGTATAATGTGGAACTGTTTCAAGCATGCTCAAGTAATTTTTCAAGTCTGAGGACTAATTTTTCAAGAGGAGGAGATTTTCTCAAGTGAATAAAAATTTCAAGATGGCGGTGCTGATCGGCTGCAAGTTTGCATCCTAAATCTAACCCTGGTCGCTGCATTTGTATTGAATCGTTGTTTCCCTGAGGCAGAAGCTGGACCCAGGAGGATTTTTTTCAAGAAAACAGATAAGTAAATTTATTGACTCATGCAGTTTGCGTGTTTAAGAATCTCATTTGACAGGGTTCTTTTTTTATATGTTTTATATATACCTGTAATTACATGTTTGTGTCTTAGGCGGGTTGGTTGGCGAGGGAACCATTAATTCATAATACCAATCATATGGTCGTGAATTATTGGTTGTTCTATAAGGTTTGGTGCATGGTTTTCTCGGATAGTGGGGCCGGCATTACAAAGCTGTGTGTTTACTGCTGCTACTGAGCTTATCATTACCATTTATGTTAGCTGTTTTGCCCTGTTTATTTGTAAATTTGTATTTGTTGTCAAGTTCATTGTATTTTATTTGGTTTATTCTTCATTGTTGTTTGTGAAAATTGTGTACCTTATCTTGCTATCATTCATTTATTAGATGTATTATATGTTGTGAAATTGTGCTAGTAGTGTCATAAGTGTGGTAGAGCCATTTTTTTTCATTTTTCTACACTTTATAAATTTATGCCTTGGTTTATTCATTAGTATTTTCTTGGGTTGGCTCTTTCTACTGTTCTCCTGTAATCTTGTTTGTATTTCTATTTTTTTTTTTTTTGCTCCTAATACACCATCTATAGTTCAATGCAGTAGATTGATATTGAGTGGTGAAATAATTGTTGCTGATATTGCTCACACATTAAATAAATATATTATTTAAATTATTATTGGACAATTTGGAGTCACAATAATAGTGAATTATAACTACCCTGGAATATTTTGATTAGACTGGAAAAGAATATGGTCTAGAGGGTGAAGCCTTAAAAACCTTTGCTCTCAATGAGCATGCAAAGGAAATGGACATAGCAAGAGATGAGAGAATCTTTGCTAGGGATGAAATACAAAGATAGGAAGAATTAGCCGAGAAGAGAAGAAGAATTAGCTGAGAAGAAAAGACAGGAAGAATTAGCTCTTGGGCAAGAGAATAAAAGAAGAGAACATGAACTTGAGGAGAAAAAAATGGCATATGCACATGCTCAAGCAGAAATAAAGGCACAACAAGAACTTGAGGAGAAAAAATTGGCCTATGCTCAAAGAATGGCAGAACCTGAGTTGGAAAAATTAAGATTTCAACATAAACAGGTTAATTCAGCAGGTGAGGAGGCTGGAAAGAAAGACCATGTCCCCACTTTTAAACTAAATTTGCCCAAATTTAATCCTAATATAGACGATATTTCATGCTTTTTAAATAGATATGAAACATGTTGCCAAGAGTTTAAGATTGATAGAGCTACATGGCCCAGCAGGTTGATGAGTTTATTAGTTGGTGCGGCTCTTACTTCAGTCTGCACCATGGATGATCATACTAGAAATAATTAGGATGCCGTGAAGGCTTTATTGCTAAAAAAGTATCAACTGGAGGAAAATGGTTACAGATTGAAACTGAAATCATTGTTGCCTGATTCAGCCAAGGATTTTGCTGAATTTATTTCACCAACTAAGCTTTGCTTTTCCAGATGGGTTGATTTGTCAAAAATTGATAAAACTTTTGATGGGCTGGCTGATTTGTTTTTAAGAGACAATGTGCTGTCTTCAGTCAGTGGCGACTTTTTGTCCTTTTTGCAGGAGAGAAAGCCTGAATCATTATCTGCTGTGGAAAGTCTTGGACGACAATACCAAATTGCACATCCTGCAAGAAATCTTAGCAGGTCTAACATAAAGGATGCATTGTCAGTGGCATAAGCTAGAACTGTGATGTCAAATTTACCCAGACAAAGATCAAATAGCATGGACAGAGATTTTCTATTTAATCGAGATAATAATACTGGATCTTTCAGAGTGAAGTATAATTTTAACAATAGGTCACAACAACCTCAACGGAATTTCCATTCATATGATGATGGATATATGCCTCATCAATCATCCTTCAGACCTAGCAGCGATTGGAACAGATGTAGATGTGACGGATGAAAATAGAAGCTACCCTTGAATATCACCGGGGGCCCTCAATTTGGTTGAAATCAAATCGCCAACGTGGGTCCCACGTGGAATTCCCTACGCGTGCTAATTAGTATGCAAATAGTTATCATGCTGGCAGCCACGACATTCGCTTTTGTCTTATTTTAGTTTAGCCACGCCTACTGTCTTCTCTCTCTCTCGAGCTATTAAAATCAAACTATCTCTTGATCTCTTACTGTCATCCTTTCAAGGAGGCGTCGCCAGAGGCGGCAAGCGGTCAGTTATCAAAGACTGTTGTAGTCACAAAGAGCGAACAGAGTTTTAACACCTCTGGTTAACACGTGAACGCGAACCGTCTAAGAGGGTTAGAAATCTCTGCAGGACGAAGAGGAACGGGGGAGTCTGGCGGTAAAAAGTTGTGAAAAAGAGCTTTGATTCGCGGCCCAAACGAAAAAGTTCCCGAGAATCAGGAGAGGCGAGAAATCTCGCACGTGGCTAATATTTTTCATTCATTTAATATATATTTGCAGCGCTTTAAAATGCGGTTATCATTCGCGCCAGAGAGTTGAAGAAGTACGTAGCTCATATATTAGAATCTAACAAGATTTTTGGATTTCTTCTTTACGTGGAGTCTGAATTCATTCTTTGTGCTGTGGTAATAATATATTAGAGTTTTGAGTACTTCAGCCGTTTAGTTTCTTCATTTATTTCACTGGATTTTTGTGTCAATTTAAACCTATTAAATAAACCTATAGCAAAGTTCTCCAGATGTAAATCGAAAATGTAACTACCCGTTATTTCCCGGTAATAGATGCGTAACATAATTATAAGATTTTGACGATCGAAATTGTTTAATAACCATATATTTCTATTTCATCTTGTGTAAATTTTAAGTAATTAACTGTTCATAGCTAGTGTTAAAAGCGATACATTAGCTAGTCACTCGTGAAGTTCTTTTTAATATAAATAATTAAATACCGGAGTGATTTTACAGTTCTTACCTAAAACGCGGATGTTAGAATATAATTATAGTAGTATTACCTGTTTTCTATATTCTCTTTTATATAGGTGATCATACCTGTTCGATCCAACGGTTCTTATAGAGATACATGGTCAGATGGCTTATGGCATCCCAATTATATGTTCCTAAACATACAAACATTGACAGTAAATATCTGATGTTGGAGACCCTTATAGGTCCACCTTCTCAATCCATGAGAGTGGTTAAATAACCAGAACACTTCAATGTTAAATTGTGTTAAATGTTAAACTGGAACGGGAAAATTCCAGAAGATTTTTTCATCTTATTCATATAAAGTTTCCTGGCCTGATGAGGCAGAATTTACAGCACTAATTTTCTTTAAACAAACCCATATGACAGTAAAATTTTCCTACCACCAAATTCTACAGAGAGAATTCACGGGTCATACCCGGTTATTTCCTTCCGAGAACAGCCTGGGAGTAACATTCTGCTGTTTGATAATATTTTCACATTCACTACGACAGAAACCTAGAAAAAAACTTATCCCCACCCAATACCCGCAGTACGAAGAGGAATACCCCCCAGGAAAAAATATAATCAACGCACCAATTCAGCGAATCTCCGAGAAAAAATAGCAGATGCCTAGACGGAGTTTTCTGGGGCTGAACTGGACAAACAACAGGACATATAATAGTCTTAAATACATTGTGTTTGATTAATTCCATGGAATGTACGCAGCGTCGGCAGAGGGGTAAGTATGATTGTAGTGAGCTCATTGTATGTATGTAGAGAGTGAAACGGAACGAAATAATTTATTTCTCAAGTTACTACTAATATAACATCTTCTCTTTTATTTATCTCTCACTAAAATCTGAAGGCCCACGGGATAGTTTAAATTAAGGACATATCCTTTACTCGTCCTGACTACTCCCCACTCCCATTGTTAATCATTTGTTTGATCTTTTGGGTAAATAACCTCGGTTTGAATCATTCCTAGTTTTCCATACACCAGAGGGAGGGTTTATGAGAGTATATTTTCTTTCTCTTATGTAACTATAATTCACAGATGTAATGATAACTATATATTGATGTTGTGATCTATTTTCTAACGATATAATAAACTTATTAAACGTTAAGCTATTGATGTTGGTCAAAACCTCCCCAGCCATTTATATGTGACCTATAGTTTATCTGTTGTCTACGTATGTACGTTTTTATGTCACAAAAATTGTTTGTGTGTGCGTACGTGAGGGTAGTGTAATTTGAATCAGTATCAAGTGAGAAAGTACGTCTCCATTAAAGTGTGTCGTACTAGGTAGGTTGGATTGAGCAGTTACTCATTCCAAGACAGTATTTTCTCTTACACCAGTTCTCCTCGTAAACAGGACTATTTCTCACACCTTCCTCTCACATTGCTCTCACTATATCACCTCTGCTCGAATGGGACCATAAATATATCAGGCCTATCTATAAAATTTACGACAGTAGATACAATTTCCAATTAAACAGAGGACACATGCCATTCTATGGAAACAATGTAAATAATTACAACAACAGGAGTTCTCAACAGAACAATAACTATAAACTTTCTAGAAATCCTGAACGTTCCAATGCAGTTGTGCATCATAGTGACAATAATACAGTTCACAATGTCCAAAATATTAATGTTGCTTCTCGTGCAAATGCATGTAGTGTGGACTTGTCAAATAGTACTAACTGTTCTGAATGTAATTCTTTGTTTCAGCTAGAGGGGGTTCCTAGGCTCCTGTGTGGACATCCTTTGCCAGTCATGTCCTCTTATGAGGGACAGGTTCACTAATATTTAATAGGGGTTTTGTAAACAACCAGCTTGTTTCAGTGCTCAGGGACACTGGATGCACTACGGTCGGGGTACAAAGGTCATTAGTGGACCATTCTGATTACACAGGCAAAGAAGTCAAGTGCATTACATTCGGGGGCACAGTTGAATATTATCCAACTGCGGAAGTATTTTTAGATACCCCTTATTTTACAGAAAGGACTCTCTTGTGCTTGTTTGACAAACCAATCGCTGGAATAACCCTGGGAAATATCCCTGGACTTCAGGAATGCACTAATGATGATATTTTAAAATGGGAACAGCAACATTTGCTTACGGCAAATGCTGTCACTACCAGAGCTCAGTCTCGTGCAGAGTTGAAAGAACAGGTTCAAATTGTGGAGGTGACTGATGAGGAGATGACTGATGAGAGGGTGACTGAAGAGGCGGTGACTGATGAGGAATTGTCTGATAAGGATGGGACAGATGAGGATGATTTACATGTTGAACTTATTGATAAAGAATAATTCATACAGATGCAAAATGAAGATGATTCATTAAAAAATTTATTTCAGGTTGGCAAGTCTGATGATGTAGTGTTTAATGATAATTCGTTACACTGGTATATAATCAAGAATGGGATCTTGATTCCAAATTTCCAAGATTCAACATCAGTAAAAAAAAACAAATTATGGTGCCTCCTAGATTCCGCCAATTGTTTTACGGCATGCTTATGATGTTAATTGTGCAGGACATTTAGGGATTGCCAGGATAAAACAAAGGGTTTTGTCTCATTTCTTTTGGCCTGGGGTGACAAGGGATGTAAAAATCTTTTGTCGCACATGCAAAACTTGCCAAGATGTGGCAGCGAAACGCCCCAAGCATAATGCACCTATCCAGGCATCAGACATATCATTGCGTCCATTCGCAAAAATGGCAATCGATCTTATAGGTCCACTACCAGTCACGTCAGCTAGAGGTCATCGTTATGCGCTTACGTGCATTGATATGTGCACGCGCTGGTCAGAGGCTTTCCTCTGAAAACAATATCTACTACAGATGTTGCTGACGCCCTATTTTAAATTTTTAGTCGATTGGGTTTTCCCGAAAACATATTATCAGATCAGGGAACTCAGGTTGTTTCTGACGTTATGACTCGTTATGAGAGAGTTTGAGATAGATAGATCTCTTAGTAGTGTCAATCACCCCATCTCGAACGCGAAAATTGAAAGGCTCAATCGCTGTCTTAAACAAATGCTAGGCAAAGTAACTGCGAAATACCCGCAGGATTGGGATAGAGTGCGCCCAGCGGTATTGTTTGCTTACCGTGAGATACCGAACGAAAATACTGGATTTGCGCCGTTTGAATTAGTCTTCGTTGCCAAACCAAGAGGACCTATGTCCATACTAAAACAGTTATAGGTTGGAGCTGACATGCCTGAGTATGTTCAAACCCCCTATTAATACGTGGTTAACTAGAGAAAGAAAATTATCGACGCATTCCAGATAACTGTAGAAGCATCAGAAAAAGCTAAACTTAAGGCAGATTGTTTGTTAATAAAAACAGAAAACTGCGCCAATTATGGCCGTGTGATGAGGCCTATGTATTGTTACCCAGTAAAGACAATAAATTACTTGTACCTTGGAGAGGACCATATACTGTGCTTGAAAGATTGTCAGATAATGACTACATTATATCTATTAAAGGAAAGGAAAAAAACTTTCACATCAACATGCTGTAACAATTTCACTCTCGTCCTCCACATCTTAAACCAGTATTTGAGGCTATCGACGAGCTTATTGATCGTCGCTCTTCCTTAGCTATTATACAGGAAGAGTTGTCTGAATTACCTAATATTTCTGAGACTCTTTTGTCTCTACCTACTTTACCTCTTTCGTGTACTGAGACTTGGAGAGATATTTTTATTTCGCCAACTCTTGCTCCATATTAGATAGATCAGATTTCTTTATTACTACAATCTTTTCTTGACGTGCTCACGGATATTCCTGGGCGGACAAATATCATTGAACATGATATTCTTCTTACTGATTTCAGACCAATCAAGCTTAAACCTTATCCTATCCCTGTACATTTTCAAACACAAGTACAAAAAGAAATAGAGGATATGATAAAATTAAACATAATTTCTCCTTATCAATCTCCATACAGGTTTCCTGTAGTTTTGATTAGAAAGAAGACAAATCCATTCGGACTTGCATTTATTTCAGGCGTTTAAATGCTTTGACTATCTCGGATGCTGAGCCTCTGCCTTTGTTAGATTCTTTATTGGATAGACTATCTACAGCTACCTTTTTCAGTATATTTGATTTATCTAAAGGTTATTGGCAAGTCCCCTTGTCTGACAGAGCAAAACCTTATACTGCTTTCGCTACACCTTTGGGATTGTTCCAATTTAATTTTTTGTCTTTTGGTCTCGTCAACGCTCCTGCGACCTTTTTTTCGTATAATGCGAAAAATGTTCTCTAGTCGTGATGACATCATCTCCTATATTGATGATATCTGCCTGTTTCATCAATCTTGGGAAGAACATGTTCTTGGAATTCAGTCTTTGTTGACTACTCTTCGTCTCCATCATCTTACTGCTAGACCTTCGAAAACTAAAATAGGATTCACTGAAATTTCCTTTCTTGGTTACAAAGTAGGAGGCGGTTTTCTTAAGCCTGAGGATTTCACTATCTCCAGGATCCTGAATCTAAAAATTCCTAGTACAAAAAAAAAGGTTCGCATTTTTTTAGGTCTTGTAGGATTCTACAGAAAATTCATACCTAATGCTTCAGAAATTACTTCAGTTATGTCTTCGTTATTGAGAAAGAACTCTCCAAACAAGATTGTTTGGACGCATTCTTGTAATGAGCCATTAAATTTATTGAAATGTTATTTCTCCAAATCACCAATTTTAAGATTGCCTGATACTAGATTTCCTTTTATCCTTAGAGTCGACGCCTCTGGTTCAGGGATCGGCGGTACGCTTTTGCAGGAATTTGATGATTGTCTACATCCAATTCTGTATGTCAGTCATCAATTGACACCTACAGAAAAGAAATACCCCATCGTCGAGCGGGATTTACTCGTTGTGGTGTATTGTTTTGCAAAATTGCAACGCTATCTTATTGGTGCAAAATTCGTCTTGGAGACAGATCAGCGGGGTTTTTCCTATCTTAAAACTGCAAAATTTCGAAATGAGAAGGCTGCCAGAGCATCACTTGCGCTCCAGCCCTACGAATATGACATTCGTGCCATCATAGGCAGTCAGAACGTGGTCGCGGATGTATTATCACGTTACGTAACAGACCCACTGTCAGATAACAGCACTGCAAATGCAGGTATCGTTTTAAGTGACAGCAAAACTATCAACTGACTTCTTCGCATGTTGACCAATAGATAGTGCACCATATATGAACATATTTTGCTGACGATGCTTATTATGGCAGGAATTTCCTGATATATTACTACTATGGAAAGATGATATAAGAAAATACCCTGTGATGAATATCAAGCCTGATGACTATCTTGATTTTTTCATAAAAAATCGAAGTAAATCGCTCAGTGACTCTCTTGACAGTGCTTACAGGTATTGAACATGTTCACTCAGCACATGATGATTGCTGCTATCATCAATTTCAAGTTGTAGCTCCTTTTACTCAGCTCATCACATAGATGACTTGGACCTTATTGACGGTTTACATACACGGTTTATGTACAAAAAGACACACATTCATTGATGGTCTAGGAATAATGTGACATTTGATTCGTTTGATTGAAAAAAGTGATTTATGCTGTTGTCGGAACAGAGTCTATATATTAAGGGACTTAACTCAATGATTGCTGTGATGATTTCTTCTTTTCGTGGAATGTCTGTATTTACATCTAGATCGTTTTCAGCCTCAGGAACATTCAATTGTGTCTCTGGTGGTTCCTTGTTCAGAGTTTCTCTGAAGTGCTCTGCCCATCTTGTTTCCTGTCCCTCTGCTGTCGTGATGAGATTTCCTTGCTTATCCCTTACTAATGTAATATTGTTTGCACCTCGTTTTCCGCTGATGAATTTAGTTATTTTGTATACTGTGCTTTGTTCATTTCTCAGTGCTGCCTCTTCTGCCTGTCTTGCGAGATCGTCTAGGAAATTCCTTTTGTTGGCTCGGGTTTGGCGTTTAACTTCCTTGTCCAGCTGACTGTACTGTTCGCTATATAGTTGCTTTAACCTGGGGGACTTCGCTTCTGTTTTCTTTCTTGTCATTTCCTTTCTCAGTGTTATGGTGTTTAATGTTTCTGGTGTTATCTAGTCTTGCTTTTTCCTTTCCTGGAATCCCAAGCATGATTTGCTGCTTTCCTTATATATTGTTGAAATGGTGTTGAATTTCTGGTCTATATCATCAGTCAATGTCTTTTCCTGACTTTTGGCACATTGATATCGTTTCTTTATGTCAGCCGCAAACGCTTTTCTGGTAAGGGGGTCCTTCAATTTGCTGATGTCAACCTTTTCTTAAAGCTTCGGTGATTTGTAATAAAATTTATTCATTTTACTTAATACATCAGGTCGATAGACTCCAGTACAGATATTCTATGCAAATTATTAATAAGAATGTGTATATCAGATACTTCAGTGAACAGAAATCTTCCGAATGTTTATAAGTGAACACGGCAGTGTCTACAAAATGCTCTAACGTTAAATAGAAAATTTTCGCTAGTTTCGGCTTTACGATCGAAACTTTAGAAGAACATTTGTCACGGTTTCTCTCAACTTAAGATATGCACCTCTTGTCTATTTAAGAGTCATTAGGTTTAGTTCGATTGATTGAGCATTTCAATGCTTTATGAAACAACGTGGCATGCCCTTCAAGGCTTTATGAAACAAAGTGGCTATGCACCAATGCTTTATTAAACATAGCAGCTAAGTATCTTAATGCTTTATGAAAACAAATTGGCTAAGTATCTTAATGCTCTTTGAAAGCAAAGTGACTAAGTATTTTAACGCTTTATGAAACAAAGTGGCTAAGTACTTTTACGCTATATGAAAACAAATTGGCTAAGAACTTTATTACGTTATAAAACAAAGTAGCTTAAAAATGTCACGCTTTATGAAAACAAATTGGTTAAGTACTCGTATTTTAATGCTTTATGAAAACAAAGTACTTTAATGCTTTATGAAAACAAATTGGCTAAGTATCTTAATGCTCTTTGAAAGCAAAGTGACTAAGTATTTTAACGCTTTATGAAACAAAATGGCTAAGTACTTTTACGCTGCATGAAAACAAAGTGGCTAAGAACTTTACTACGTTATAAAACAAAGTAGCTTAAAAATGTCACGCTTTATGAAAACAAAGTGGTTAAGTACTCGTATTTTAATGCTTTACGAAAACAAAGTACTTTAATGCTTTATGAAAACAAAGTGGCTAAGTACTTTAATGCTTTATGAAAACAAATTGGCTAAAAACTTTCTTAAACAAAGTAGCTTAACTTTAATGAAACAAAGTGGCTAAGCACTTTAATCTTTTTGAAACAAAATGGCTAAGCACTTTAATGCTATACAAAGCAGCTAAGAAATTTACTGTTTACTGAAAACAAAGTAGCTAAAAAGTTGAAAACGTTTTCATACGAGAAGACATACCTAGAGAAGCTTTCTGATGTTCCAACAAGTTAAGTAATTAAAAGCTACACAAAATTTCAGTACAAGGAAATTCAACATTAAACTGAATGTCACTGTCGTATAATTTGTTCTTGTCACTTAAAACCTACAAATACGTAAATACAAAATAACTTTATGAAACCTTATAAGGAACAAAGCAGCATCAAGAGTGAACGGTGTGACAGGAAACACGACCAGTTACCTACCCACAATAATACATAACTGAGAGAGTAGATGCTGTCATAACTCTATATACAGCTATAGAATATAGCACTTGAAATGACACCAAAAAATGGTATATGTCTGTAAAACTTTTCTGTTCACAGGTATGTCAAAAGACAGTGGTCGGACTACTAAGTCTAGTAGATCGTGAAGAATAGTGATAATAAAGTAGTAAATAGACAAGTAGTAATAAAAATATTTTAAAATAAAATACAGAAATTAACAGGGAGTGGGGACCTCTGTGAGTAGTAAGAGTGGGACCTCTGTGAATAGTAAGAGTGGGGGACCTCTGTGAGTAGTAAGAGTGGGACCTCTGTGAATAGTAAGGGGGGGGGGGGAAACCTCTGTGAGTAGTAAGAGTGGGGACCTCTGTGAGTAGTAAGAGTGGGGACCTCTGTGAGTAGTAAGAGGTGGGACCTCCGTGAGTAGTAAGAGTGGGGAACTCTGTGAGTAGTAAGAGAGGGGACTCTGTGCGTAGTAAATCATCATCATTTTCCTTTGCGCTCCGGACGGAGCATGGAGCCACCACCACATCTGGTTCCCCCCCCCCCCCCCCCCCCCCCCCCCCCCCCCCCCCCCCCCCCCCCTGGCAGGCTGCCTGCACCAAACATTCACATGTTTATGTAGTGGTAGTTTCTGTGGCCATTTGTTTTACAATAATGAGGTTGCCAGGCTCATGTCCAACCTCATATTAGTTGCCTTGTACGACATGCCTGTGGGTGCGGTAGTCCTGTTCTTTCCTTGTCTCTTCAGAGATCCCCCCCCCTCCCCCCGGGAACTTCAGTGGGCACAATAATGAAAGCAGATTGGTAATGTATAGGAATTTGTAAGTGTAATATTCAATGGAACGCTATCGTGAGAAATATAGGTAAGGAGAGTAAAGTCCGATGAAGAAGTTTTCAGCATAAGAAATTAAAGGCAGAATTAAAACAGGTCACGTGAGTGTAATTTTTTTTAAAAATCGTACGCCGGCTATTACTCGATGCGAAATCTCCGGTTTATATGTCTAACCTGAGACTGAGTTTACGTGAGTATCCCTTTTTTCCCTGTACAATGACAGGTGTCATCTCGCCATTCAGGCAGATACTCGCCGATTTCGGAGGTACCCATTAGAGCTGGGTCGGCTCAGGAGCCGTTCAGGTTATTCCAGTCCCTGGTCGACGACACTTCTTCAAATGTCTTCGCCAGGGCTCGAACCTGGATCACCCGATCGCCAGCGCAGTGTAGTAACCATTACACCAGCGCGGCTCCCGACTGTGAGTATAATTAGCGCGAAAATTAAAGCACTAGATTACATAGAACAGTATATACATAATCGCTTAACAACAGATACACATGGACAATTAGGAGCAGAAATAGTAATACCAAAATTAAAAATGCACACAAGATATAAAGTAACAGGTAACAAGCAGAATTAGTGCAATCTTAAAAGCTTTATAAATAGTTGCAGAAAACCCACCAAATATAGTAACCAAGGAGTCCCACCACTTCAAGATTTGGCAGGCAATGCGAAAGAGTAGTTAAGGAGGCACAACAAACGGTATGTACAAGCCTTCAGGGAAAAAATGTAACAAATACGGTAATGAAAATATTAAGGTTATGTATTAGGTTATCTGAAAAAATCCTTCCTTGGTGATGCAAACAATGTTGATAAAATACTTGACTGTCTGTAGATAATTTATGGCTAGCTTTTTCTGTATTTCCATCCTTTATAAGGCATGAACATGCGTTTAAATGTCGTCCTATATTTACTGCTCATGTGATAGTACACAAAAATATTGACAGTAGAGTTGATTGCATCAAAAACGGAACCGAACGACCATGTGGCAAAGAACACATTCCTATACCTTCCAGCTACATCGTATCCCGCTCTGCGCTTGTCACTATAAAATTTGACACGCTGGGGAGAAAACAAATGATATAGATAATCGCAATTAGTGTTATCATTTTGACAGCTTTGTTATCACGTGATTTTGATGAGTCCTTGGTTACACTTCCCGTGGCTGTTCGCCATTTTGAGTTTTGCTTTACCTTGACCACCAGTATAATCGTTAAAAAAGTGACAGCAAAGTACGAAACTGTCTGTGTGCCGGCAGATATGATGAAGCTAAGACTTTCCCACTTTTGTCTGTCCGCGGTGAACATAAGACGCAACATTGTCCTGTTGTTGTCGGGATTAAATTTCCAGTTAAGATAAGCCGTTTTGTATTCTGGAACCAGCGTCAAGAACATGCTGGTGTATATAAGGATCATCACGAGGACCGTTCGTCTTGGAGTGATTATGGTTTTTACTTTCAGTGGCACAGCCACGCAGAGACACCTCTCAAACATAATATGCACTGTGATCCAGCTGGTTATCTTGGTGAAGCAAGTGTGTGGCCATCCACCTGACAAATGTTGGACCTCATCCGGATTAAGTGGAACTCCGGAGTTGGAGAAAAGCGGGTTCCAAAGCAAGTTCATCCACTGAAGAGTCACCAGTGAGCAGAGATCCGAAATAGCCAGGCCTAGTAGACTTATATTCACGGAATCATTGAGACCTTGTCTGATGAAAACTGCTATGTTCAGCATATTAGCTACAATTCCAAACGTGGCCGTGACGCTGCAAATTACAGCATAGTTAACCGTGTGGAGAGATACAACGAGAGCATCACTCACAATTCCAGACCTTGAACCATCTGAAGAAGTCTGTAGCGAAACCAGTGTGCTGATATCAATAGGAAGTTGTCCCGTCATGATGCTGCTTTGTTCCTTGTAAGGTTTCATAAAGTTTTTTTGTATTTACGTATTTGTAGGTTTTAAGTGACAAGAACAAATTATACGACAGTGACATTCAGTTAAATGTTGAATTTTCTTGTACTGAAATTTTGTGTGGCTTTTAATTAGTTAACTTGTTGGAACATCAGAAAACTTCCCTAGGTATGTCTTCTCGTATGAAAACGTTTTCAACTTTTTAGCTACTTTGTTTTCAGTGAACAGTAAATTTCTTAGTTGCTTTGTATAGCATTAAAGTGCTTAGCCATTTTATTTCAAAAAGATTAAAGTGCTTAGCCACTTTGTTTCATTAAAGCGTGAAATTTTTAAGCTACTTTGTTTAAGAAAGTTTTTAGCCAATTTGTTTTCATAAAGCATTAAAGTACTTAGCCACTTTGTTTTCATAAAGCATTAAAGTACTTTGTTTTCATAAAGCATTAAAATACGAGTACTTAACCAATTTGTTTTCATAAAGCGTGACATTTTTAAGCTACTTTGTTTTATAACGTAATAAAGTTCTTAGCCAATTTGTTTTCATGCAGCGTAAAAGTACTTAGCCATTTTGTTTCATAAAGCGTTAAAATACTTAGTCACTTTGCTTTCAAAGAGCATTAAGATACTTAGCCAATTTGTTTTCATAAAGCATTAAAGTACTTTGTTTTCATAAAGCATTAAAATACGAGTAGTTAACCAATTTGTTTTCATAAAGCGTGACATTTTTAAGCTACTTTGTTTTATAACGTAATAAAGTTCTTAGCCAATTTGTTTTCATACAGCGTAAAAGTACTTAGCCACTTTGTTTCATAAAGCGTTAAAATACTTAGTCACTTTGCTTTCAAAGAGCATTAAGATACTTAGCCAATTTGTTTTCATAAAGCATTAAAATACTTAGCTGCTATGTTTAATAAAGCATTGGTGCATAGCCACTTTGTTTCATAAAGCATTGAAGGGCATGTCACGTTGTTTCATAAAGCATTGAAATGCTCAATCAATCGAACTAAACCTAATGACTCTTAAATAGACAAGAGGTGCATATCTTAAGTTGAGAGAAACCGTGACAAATGTTCTTCTAAAGTTTCGATCGTAAAGCCGAAACTAGCGAAAATTTACTATTTAATGTTAGAGCATTTTGTAGACACTGCCGTGTTCATTTATAAACATTCGGAAGATTTCTGTTCACTGAAGTATCTGATATACACATTATTATTAATAATTTGCATGGAATATCTGTACTGGAGTCTATCGACCTAATGTATTAAGTAAAATGAATAAATTTTATTAAAAATCACCGAAGCTTATTTCGACACTTTTCACATTCAGATCTGGACTATTTTTAATGTGCTTTGCGACCTTTAAATAATTATGTTCGCTTATTAAATTTGTAAGATTAATGGCTTGTTATCGGTGAAAAATATTAGAAAGTTACGAAATATGGGAAATAATCAAACCATTGTATTAAGATTAATTTACTACTAAATAGTAAAAGCCAGAAATTAAAAGTACATTAAAGTACAAAGAAAATAATTTATGAAATAAAGTGATCGTGAATAATTGATGTATAAGTTAGTGCAAAAACATGGATGAGATACCGCACTGGGATGAATAGATAATTGCTTCAGTTAACTCAATTACATACCTTGTTTTGTGAGGTCGTACTAAAAATTACTTTTTCCTAATAAACTGCGTTGTATATTCTGTCGAACTGGTTGTTAACGTATGAAAGTTATTTGTGTGTGTAGAATTGCGTACCGGTACATCGCGGTAGAACCGTGTTGACTAACCAATTAACTGTGATGTTACAAGTTTGATATTAACAAGTTTTTAATAAAATACTGGTACCTTTCGTGTTAGTGACTGGTTTAAAGTTGCTTTGATTAAACTTGGCAATATCTCATTCGATAGTGAAAATGTGTTACTGGTAGGAAAAACATATTGACTGGTCATGAGTCATAAATTGTTCGTTTTTTTTTTTGTTTTCTTCGTCGTTTGCTATCTAATAACCACATCGATCTGTCTTATAAAGTTGGCGGTCCGTCTCAGGCTTCTGTCGTCACCATACAGTTTCTACCTCAGCTGGGTTGGAGAAGGTCATACTCCCACCCTGCTTCTCTCGTGGAGCCGACAGTTTGGAGTATGTGTTCTACTATTTGTTTGTCCTCCCCACGTGGGCATATATCTGTATGTCCGATTTTCTATTTGTTGTACAGATGGTATTTGAGTCTGCAGTGGCCGGTTCTAAGTCTGAAAATCTTCTTCTTCTTCCTCGTTCGCCCTGAAAAGGACGGTGGTTGCGTTGTGTCTGTTTACGCCGTAGCTGTGATATCTGCACCTTTCGGTCGACACATTCGACTTCTGCACGGCATTTTTTAGGACCGGGTTTGCCTTCCCATTGCGATCCGTGCTCGCTCAGCCAGACTGCAGTGCTGCAGACTGTTTCCAGGACCACCACGTGGAGGTGGAGCACGGTCTTGACCAGCTCTGGTTCGCTGGTCCTGACGCAGGCAGTCAAGCTATGAGTCGCTGACTGCGGTCTCTATTCATCGGGGTCTGTTATTTTCCAGGAGTGGATTTGAAGAAGAGCATTCAATTTCCGCGTAAATATTCTTAAGTGTGGCGATTATCTCACTTGGGCTCTGTAGTGGTCCATGAACGGTGGTCAGAAAATTAGAGTCAAGGATGAGTTTATAGAAGGTAGTAACATTCACTCAAGACATACTCTTGGCAGTGAGATAAATAGGAATATTGGGTTCCTATTTTAGGGAGTCTTTCAGGATTAAATGAAGGACACTAAAAAAACAAAAAACTGAGTGTTCTATGTAAAAAACATTGAAGTTACGGAAACAACAACGAATAAACAAACTTTGCTGCGGGACGGACATCCGGAGTCTGAGGTTCGTATGACTGTCAGTGGTGAAAGCCGAAAGGAAGCCACTGACATGAGAACGGACGTCCTGACCGCAAAACATGATACAAGAATAGGATTTTGGAATGTAAGGATAATGAATGAGACGGGTAAACTAAAACAGGTCACGGCAGAAATGAGACACTATAGGTTACACATTCTAGGGATAATCGAGAGCAGATGGACAGGGGCAGGAAAAAATAAAACAGCAACAGGAGAAACAGTACTTTACTCTGGAAGAGAGGATGGACAGCACAATGAAGGTGTAGCCATTATTCTACAGAAAGGAATAGAAAGGACATTACTGGAATGGAAACCCATCAACAACAGATTGATAAGATTAAGATTGAGAAGTAGATTCACCAATACTACAACAATACAATGCTACGCACCAACGAATGACAGCGATGAAGAGGTCAAGGATGAATTCTATCAACAACTGCAGAAAGAAATGGAAGACATACCTAGATATGATTTTATTATAGGAATGGGAGACCTCAATGCGAAAGTTGGTACACACAATACATATGATGAAAGAGTAATGGGGAAATGCGGCAGCGGAATAGCAAACGAAAATGGGGACAAATTAATAAGTTTCTGTAGTATTAACAACCTGGTCATTGGAGGAACACTTTTCCCACATAAAGAAATTCACAAATTAACATGGAAATCACCAAATGGTCGGGACAGAAACCAGATAGACAACATCATGATTAACGGTAGATGGAGACATGCATTACAAGATGTGAAGGTAAGAAGAGGTGCAGATGTGGGAAGTGATCCCCATTTAGTAGTAGCAAAACTGAAAGTGAAACTAAGAAGGGCTGGACGAACTGTAACTACTCAGAAAAGGTTTGACATCAGCAAATTGAAGGACCCCCTTACCAGAAAAGCTTTTGCGGCTGACATAAAGAAACGATATCAATTTGCCAAAAGTCAGGAAAAGACATTGACTGATGATATAGACCAGAAATTCAACACCATTTCAACAATATATAAGGAAAGCAGCAAATCATGCTTGGGATTCCAGGAAAGGAAGAAGCAAGACTGGATAACACCAGAAACATTAAACACCATAACACGGGGAAAGGAAATGAAAAGAAAGAAAACAGAAGCAAAGTCCCCCAGGTTAAAGCAACTATATAGCGAACAGTACAGTCAGCTGGACAAGGAAGTTAAACGCCAAACCCGAGCCAACAAAAGGAATTTCCTAGACGATCTTGCAAGACAGGCAGAAGAGGCAGCACTGAGAAATGAACAAAGCACAGTATACAAAATAACTAAATTCATCAGCGGAAAACGAGGTGCAAACAATATTACATTAGTAAGAGATAAGCAAGGAAATCTCATCACGACAGCAGAGGGACAGGAAACAAGATGGGCAGAGAACTTCAAAGAAACTCTGAACAAGGAAACACCAGAGACATAATTGAATGTTCTTGAGGCTGAAAACGATCTAGATGTAAATACAGACATTCCACGAAAAGAAGAAATCATCACAGCAATCAAAGGGTTAAAGAACGGAAAAGTTCCTGGCCATGATAACTTAAATGCAGAGTTATTTAAGACAGACCCTGAGCTAGCAGCAGAAGTATTAGAACCACTATTTGCACTAGTCAGGAAAACGGGGACAACACCATCAGAGTGGAACAAAGGAATAATTGTCAAATTGCCCAAGAAGGGAGATCTTGCAGAATGCAATAATTGGAGAGTGTTGAGGCTGCTTCATGGTGCGATTTTTATCAAGGCAACTTATTATTAGTGCCAGGGTTTTGTCACACCATGTCGTACCTCAACTGAACGCAGGAAATATATGAAAGCGGTCGCTGTGAGATGAGTATCGAGGTATGGTGTAGACAGATCGGTATGTGACGTCATAGCGTCAAGATGTGTGTCAAAAATGGCTTGTGTATCAGCCAGTATATTTGTGTATTCAATAAATATTTCTGAGGAAAAAAGGGGTAAGCTATATGCTTAATTCTTTGACTCCGGAACAACGCTCAGAGCGTTGGTCAGATTTGACACCCGTGCCAAAACAACTCTCTGAGCATTGTTTTTAGACTATCACGAATTAAAATTACGGCACAGGGTGGCAAATAATTGCGGAGTCAAAGAGTTAAATGAAAGGCATGAGAAAATGCCAGGATTATAAGTAAATGTGATACGGGAATATAATTCCCAAGACAAAGAAGGATGTTAAACAAAAATTATATGAACCAATATAATTGAACAATTGTTATTCCGGGAGGTATCATTCCCCGAAGATATAGGAATAAAATTAATAGAATTGTTATACCGGGAAGCGACATACCCCGAAGCTTATGGATTGGTGTGGATTTGATTGGTGGATAATGGAGATACTGGGACGCTTAAATTCCTCCAATGTTGATGGGAAAATTATAATGAACTTTTGAATGGGACGCTAAATACCCCGCTGGAAATAGTGATTAATAAATAAGATTATCAAGATATGTGGACAGGAGAAGTCGAGTGACCTGTTTAGAAAGTCGAATCCGATTTAAGTAAGACTGTAAAACAGAGAGGGAGCATACATGCCATGTTCGTAATTGTGACCTTGTTAGTGTGTACTTACTCGTTATTAAACTGTTGCCAAATCGTCCAAGCCCAGTAGTTTATTCAATCTCTCAAGGTTAATTTTACACCGTTATTGACTTCATGCAGTACTTGAGACGTTGATATGGAAAAGTGTATACAAGACGGGTGGTTGCCAGAATATTCAACAATATAAACCAAAGCAAGAAGAATGAATTCTCACTTCTTCAATAATACAAATAGACTCTAGACAACCAAAGAATTCGGGCAATTCCTACATCCCTTAACAGGTGAGGAATAACTGGGGGCTCAGTCCTGTCAAATAACTGGGAGCTGTCGTCCTATAACTGAAATAACTGGTTACGTCCTGTCAAATAGCTGGAAGCCTGTACGATAACTGGCAGGTTCGTTTACTTGGAACATCAAGAAACGAATTTTTCTTCATATTACGAATCTGAAATCAACTGAAGCTGAACTACTGCACTGACCTTTTATGCAGGACTTTTGTCATTTGAAAAACTATACGAGTATAAAGTGTTGATAAAAACTATACAGACACTGAATTTCACAATGGAGGATGACATGTAACAACTGCTCCTTGTAGAGGTATCAAAAATCGTTGACCTGACCTTGAGGACTGTCAAGATTCAACACTGCGACATCAAATTAATTCGGTTCGACCTTTACAACTCTACATTCAAGATTTAAAATACTGGCAAAGCACGCAAATTTCGATGTTGAACGATAAAGGACAATTTGGCAAATTTTACTCAATGACATCATCAAAGCCGGAAAACTTGCAAACGACCGTTCGCTGAAATGGTAGGCAAGAGATGGTTTCGTCCATTTATGAATTCCTGAAGTCGAGGTGTGGCACAAACACACTGATTCCGTATCTGGAAAGGTTCTGAGATACAAGAAAGATAAGTAGAGTTATAAATTGTCTAATGCATGACAGTATTTGACCATTTCGAAGACGTTTGCTAGTTAACATCTAGTCCTACTTGTTATTTCATCTGCATGTCTATTTGTATAAAGTAAATGCTCGCTATTTGTAAATTTTCTTCGGAAATTTTGCAAATGACGATGTCCTATTAGGTTATTGTTTGTTGGTTGTCCAGTCAAAGAAAATAACAGTGGAATTTTAGTCTTTGACTGCATAACAGACATCATTATTTGTTTAGATGGTTCCGTCCAGTCTACGTTATATATTTTCATTCATTAATTTACGTAAGTGGGTCACGTGTCTGTACAGCTGTTTTCTATCACTCTTGTCTCATTGTGAAATTTGACGATTTGCTGTAATTGTGCGTTCTTCTGTGTCTTGTCTATTGTACATGGGATTATACCAAGTTGTTGTTACTTGTCAACATGTCTTTGTTTATTTTATTTCCTTTATATTTGTCGAGTAATGTGCTGTAATCCGACATGTCACTTTATTATCATCATCATTGACTTGTACCATTCTTTTTTACTGTGCTCGTCTCTCATTCTTGGTATGTTCATCCCTTCATAAGGTATAAATTCAGTCAACAACATAATTTATTGTAATTAATTAATTGAGATTAAGAGGAGTTTTGACACTTGGTGATACGAATTAGAACACAAAATGTCATCGTTATCAGAATTTACTGAGATGGGTTTGCGTTTGGGCAAATCTGGACTTGAGTTGGAATCATATGCTGACAAAATTTATCATGACTTTTTGGAACGTATGGAACGGAAGGAGCAACGAGATTTAAAGAAGCAGGAGCTTGATCAAGCAAGGGAATTGGAAGAGAAAAGACTTGCTCAAGCAAAGGAATTAAAGGAATTGGAAGAGAAGAAATTAGTTCACGAAAGAGAACTTGAAGAGAAGAAATTAGTTCAACTAGAGGCAGCTAGAAAAGAACAAGAATTGGTTCGAAGAGATCAAGAAGCATCTAGAGAACTAGAACGGCAGAAAATGGAACTACGTAGGTTGGAACTTCTTCAGTTCGATCAGGCACACAGAAATGCTATAGAACTTCAGTCATTGAAATTACAGGCTGATAAAGAAAAAGAAATTGAGATTGCAAAGATTAATGCCCAACATACAGGTGCTAATCCACAATGTTCTCAAGGTAATAATTTTAATTATCCAAAAAATAAATTACCATATTTTGATGATAAACGGGACTGCATGGACTCGTTTATTATGAGATTTAAAATGAGGGCTATAGATTTGAAGATCCCAAAAGATAGGTGGCCTATTATCTTTTCAGACTACCTCACAGGGGAAGCAATGCGTTGTTTCATGTCAATTGATGAAACAAGTAGATCTGATTTTGATATTGTTGCCAATACATTGATGGCAAAATTTCAGCTCACTGTAGAGGGTTTTCGATCCAAATTTCATTCTGCAGTTCCGTCCAAGAATGCAGATTTTGGAGAGTTCATCTCTTCTATTAAATTGTACTTGGGTCGCTGGATAGATTTATCGGGTATCAATAAATCTTTTGATGAATTATTTGACCTAATGCTCAGGGATAAAGTTTTATCTACCTGTGGCGCAGATTTTGTTAGTTTTTTGCAGGAGAGAAAGCCAAAATCTAGCAATGAATGTCAAGAATTGAGGAGAAACTACATGTCTGCACATCCAAACAAGGAAATGCATAAGGTTTCCTTTGATAATGCATTACCTGTATGTGTTTCGTACCACGACGGAGGAGTAGGTGACCACCGTTCTCGCCCAAGGAGTACAGAGGACAGATATAGGAGTGATTATCGATCTTCCTTTCGAGGACGGTACAATTTTCCTCGTCGTCAGTCATCATCTCACTTCGGTGGGTATAGATATGCTAATTACTCTAACCGAGGTCGTGGACAACACTACGGTAATAGCAGTGATGATATACATCACAGATATGATAGAAGAACTTCAAGTAAACGCTCCAGTTGAAATGGTAGGTGTCATTTAAGTGAAGTAAACAATAAGCACGGTAAACAATGCAATCACAAACCTGATCACAAAAATGATTGTAAACTGGCAAAAGGGAAAGCAGACCATGCTAACGTCTGTACCCAACTTTGTGGTCACGATAGTCATGTTGAACAGGCTAATGCATGCATTGTACGCTCAAGCAAAGATAACAATTGCACTGAGTGTAATACACTTTATGAGCCAGGTGCTAAAACTAGACTTTTGTGTGGGCATATGTTACCAGCGATGTCTGTCTGCGATTTTATTGGTCGCCTTACATTACACAAAGGTTTTATAGGTGACAGACCAGCCACCATTCTTCGTGACACGGGATGTACGATTGTCGGGATACGGAAATTGTTGCTGGATAAATCATCATTTACAGGAAAGTCACTGAAATGCGTTACTTTTGGAGGAAACATTGAATGGTTTCCCATGGCAAAGGCGGAAATCGACACACCTTTTTATTCAGGGACTGTACTCGTGTGTGGCTTGGAGAAGCCTGTAAGTGACGTGATACTACATAACATTCCAGGTGTAAAAGACTGTTCACCTGAGGAAATTACAGAGTGGGTCAGCAAACACCCATTGATGGCGAATGCGGTCACTACAAGAGCTCAGCATGACGCAAGCATTTTGACCGATACATCTCCATCTGTCATGGAGGAGACGCCACTGAGAAATGCTCAAAACATTTCTCCGATTATCTTTACACAAAAACAAAATGAGGATGAATCTTTAAAGAAATTATTCACTTTGGCTGAAACAAAACAAATTAAGATTACTAAAAGATCATCATATTGGTTTGAGTTTCGCAACAAGGTGTTGATCAGATGTTTTAAAAAGGGAGATGATCATGTAAAGAAACAGATTGCGGTACCAAAAAATTTTAGACCTTTAGTTTTAAATACAGGTCATGACGTACCTATGTCAGGACACTTGGGTCGTAATCGGATTTTGTTTAGAATTACTACAAATTTTTATTGGCCTGGTATCAACGCGGATGTAAAAAGTTATTGTAGATCTTGTCATATTTGTCAAAAAGTCGCACGCAGGGGTAAGAACCAGACTGCACCCTTGAAAGTCAAAGATGTGCATGTGCGCGCATTTAAGAAACTAGCTATAGACATCATCGGTCCATTGTCTGTAATGTCGGATCGAGGTTTTCAATATATTTTAACGTGCATCGATTTGTGCACTAGATGGCCTGAGGCCATACCGTTAAAAAACATTAGTACCATATCAGTTGAGGAAGCTTTGAACTTGATTTTACAAGGATAGGTTTTCCTGAGGAAATACTGTCGGATAGAGGGACACAATTTAAGTCGGAACTTATGAGCGCGATAGAAAGCTTATATTCCATAAAACATTCATTCACAAGTCCTTATAGACCAAGTGCAAATGGGGTTTGTGAAAGATTTAACGGCTCTCTTAAGTTAATGCTTGGGAAGGTTACTGATGCACACCCTCGGGATTGGGATAAGATTCTCCCATCGGTTCTCTGTGCTTACAGAGAGATCCCTCAGGAGAGTACTGGGTTCTCTCCCTTTGAACTCGTGTATGGCACGAATCCGAGAGGCCCGTTGTATCTATTGAAGGATCTAATCCTTGGTACTTCTCAGGATGACGCAACTCGCAGTAGTTACGAGTTCGTTGTTGATTTACGACAAAGGTTAGTGGATGCATGTCAGATCGCATCACAGAGTATTCAAACAGCAACTCAAAGATCGAGGTTGCTACATAACCAATCTCGTACCCTAAGATCATTTATCCCAGGGGATGAAGTCTTACTGCTCTTACCTATTAAGGAAAATAAGAAGTTAATTTCATGGCAGGGGCCATACAAGGTAGTGAAAAAGATCACAGATGTTGATTACTCAATTGAGATTAAAGGGAAAATTAAAACGTATCATCTAAATATGTTGAAATTATACACGCCAAGACCATCTGAATTGGTAGATGTCTTGGATGAGGTTCATCGATCCTCATGCGCTGTTGTTCAGTCTGAAGATACTACATCTGATAGTCCCTTGGAATTTACTTTACCTTCTATTTCTGCTCATGAAACGTGGCAGGATGTGTCTATTTCTTCATCACTTTCGCATTCTGAACTAACTCAGATCCGTGATGTTTTACGTTCTTTTTCTGACGTATTTTCAGAACATCCAGGTCATACTGACTTAATATCTCACGAGATTGTGATCACTGATTCTACTCCGATTAAAATCAGACCATATCCTATTCCACCAACGGGCTGATCACCCGTTTGCCAGTCACTTCGATTACGGAAACAACAGCAAATGGATTGATTTGCCGTTGCCCTAAAGACGCCAATAGGCGTGATGGGAAACAATGGCAAAGAAAACATATCTGCTGTTGCCCTAAGACGCCACTAGGCGTAATGGCCACTGACTGCTTTGACGGTCGGTGGCTAAGGACGGAAGAAGAAGAAGAAGAATATCCTATTTCGATTCACTACAGAGATAAGGTGGATAAAGAAATCTCAGATATGCTGAAAATGGGTATCATCTCACATTCTTCATCTTCATATTCTTCTCCAATGGTATTGGTGAAGAAACCAGATGGATCTTTACGCATCTGTATTGATTTTCGAAAACTAAATCAAGTTACAGTCACAGATGCTGAGCCAATTCCAATTTTGGAAGATCTTCTTCCACAGCTGGCTAACGCTACATTCTTTACTAAACTAGATTTGGCAAAAGGATACTGGCAAATTCCTTTGTCCGAAAATTCTAGACATTTGACAGCATTTTCCACACCAAGAGGTTTATTGGAATGGAACTATATGTGTTTCGGGTTGGTGAATTCACCTGCGACATTTGTTCGCATGATGCGCCGTTTGGTTGGCGATAGACCCGATATCATCACATATATAGATGACATTTGTTTATTCCATAACACATGGGAAGAACATATTGTAGGTTTCATTTCTTTGCTAGAACAGCTTAGAAAGCATCATTTGACAGTTAGACCTTCGAAAGTACAGATAGGTTTTCAGGAAATATCTTTCCTAGGTCATAAATTCGGTAATCATCGGCTTTATCCTTCGGATAGTCTGGTGAATAAAATCCTGAACATTCAGATACCGAAAAATAAGAAAGAGGTCCGTAGTCTGTTAGGGCTCATTAACTATTATCATAAATTTATTCCGGACTTTTCGTCTTTCTCTGGTCCTCTTTCAGATTTGACCCGCAAAGGTGCTCCTCTTAAATTATTGTGGTCAAAGACTTGTCAGTTAGCATTGGATAAGATTAAAATACTATTCGCGAATCATCCTATTTTGATTCTACCAGATATCCATGAACCCTTCTATATTCGCACAGACGCTTCTCAGATGGGAATCGGTGGCAGTTTGATGCAACTTGTCAACGACGTACTCCATCCTTGCTTCTTTGTGAGCCGGAAGTTGTCTGCAGCAGAGAAGAAATATTCGGCGGGAGAAAGAGAGCTCCTTGCTCTTGTCTGGACTATATCAAAACTTTCTAGCTACTTGCTCGGACGAAAATTTTACGTTGAAGTAGATCATCATCCTTTGACGTCAATGAAACCAAAAGCATTTAAGAACTCAAGAATCTACAGATGGTTTCTGCTACTGCAACAGTTTAGTTTTCTTTTGAAATCAAGCATATACGCGGTGAGGACAATTGGTTAGCTGACTTGTTGTCACGATTTGCAACTCACCAGGACTGATATATTTCACATGGAACTTTGCATCCAAGTTTATGGTTCCAGTTTGTTTAGACATCATATTATGTCTTCTGGACTTGCTATTTCGTCCGGATATATGGACTCAATATTTATTGCAATTTTGTTTATTTGATAATAGCTCTTCATACTTTTATGTATATATGTCAAATTCCTGATACTTCTCATTAGATTGCTTGTCTGTAAGGTGTATCCGTACGTAAGATTGCTTAAGGTTATACCCTGCAGGATCTTGCGCGTTTCCTGAAGTAAACGCTCGGGAGCGTGAGGGGTAATGTTGAGGCTGCTTCATGGTGCGATTTTTATCAGGGCAACTTATTATGAGTGCCAGGGTTTTGTCACACCATGTCGTACCTCAACTGAACGCAGGAAATATATGAAAGCGGTCGCTGTGAGATGAGTATCGAGGTATGATGCAGACAGATCGGTATGTGACGTCATAGCGTCAAGATGTGTGTCAAAAATGGCTTGTGTATCAGCCAGTATATTTGTGTACTCAATAAATATTTCTGAGGAAAAAAGGGGTAAGCTATATGCTTAAATGAAAGGCATGAGAAAATGCCAGGATTATAAGTAAATGTGATACGGGAATATAATTCCCAAGACAAAGAAGGATGTTAAACAAAAATTATATGAACCAATATAATTGAACAATTGTTATTCCGGGAGGTATCTGTTGCGTGCATATTTTGACGCACATATTACAAAAATCGATATGGCTATTTAATATGGAAAAGATATAGACATTCATTCATTTGTGTATGAAAATGCTGTCTATGGTAAAGCTAGATAATTCATGATTGATTTACACTTTTGGTTATAGGAGTAATCGTTCTTGATATTAATTCTGCGCATGGATATTGCACTCATGTCCGTACTTATTTGTTAGGGCCAGAAAATAGATTAATTTGCTTATTATGTTTATGGCCTGAATTCATATGTATTACATATTATTAGTACAAGTAGAATCAGTCCTATATTGTATATTTTGGATGGGTAGGCAGGACTATATTCTTGTTATGCCGCTCTAGCGGAAGTATGAGTTGTCTTGACAAGTCGTGATGAGTTCCGATGTACCGTTTACAATGGCGGGTACGCATTTTCTAGGGCTGGTACATTCTTAAGTAAAAATGAGTTATGAAGTGGTTTTTCTTCTGTAGGAGATTGTGTCTCTACTAGAGTTTGTGTTAGAGACTCTCCTAATGTACGGTATCATGTATGATTCGGACTCCAGGTAATGCCAGACCCTATTTTTGATGATCTCATGTCGGTTAGACCTAGCTGGAATGTTATGCTTCACAACGCTATGGTCATGTTTGTATCGACGAAGATGACGGGCTTCCATACAGCAGTTATGTCTACGTGAAGTAACTGGATTACTGTAGAACTGTATGGAGAAACTTTAGGAAATTATGCATATGCATTTCAAATTAACTTTGGCATATATATATACCCTCCTATGAGTGAGTGAGCGACAACTCAGGAAGGCGGCCATGTTACATTCCTGTCATCATATTTTTGAATCACTGTCCAGAGAACGGGGCATGTATCTTACTATTCGGACAGTGGCAAGGAGATCTCAATTTTGATAGAAACCCCTTATCGTGGTTTCATAATATGACATAAACTGTGAACATAAAGCAACTTTAGTTACTTACCGATCCGCCTTCACTGACGCGTTTAGTCAGATAGGGGATGCGGCCATAATGTATCATGACATTGGAAGCTATTGATGTACTACCCATTATTTATGAATGTGTCATGATATGGGATCTACTATGTATGCCTGCAAATTGATGTGTCAACATATACCCATGATTTACTCGTTATGTCCCAGTGTGTGCGTCTAAATAAACTGCGTAAACAAAGATTCCAGCAGTCTGCATTGGTGCCTTGTAGACACAAGTGAATGAGTGCTTAGATTGGTCAGAACACGAACAGTCCACCATTCGCGTTAATCACACTCTACACTTCCACTCCATATATACACCATCCTGCGTCGGTTGAATTGACCAAGTTTAGGGCCTGCTTCCCCTGGAGCCTTAGAGGGAAACTACTGCTTACAGTTGCCTTTGCCTTCCCTAACTCAGGACTAGGGTGAGTTACCCATTTACAGCTGGGTAGACTGGAGCATGCCTGATCTCAACAACTCGGTATACTACAATGGACATATACAGTAGTGGCACCACAAACAACATGCTACAGTGATTGATAGTGGAGCTTTACCGAAGAAAGAGAACACACCATACACCACACTTTACAGAGGTTTACAGTGGTTTACTCTCACAGTATGACACTTTACAGTGGTGGGCCAGATTCCTGGGTCCAGCCTACGCAGTCTTGTTGTGTTGAGAATCACATTTTACAGTTGCAAGAACATTTGTTTGACCACATCAACACCAGTAGGACAGCTATACAATCAATGTCAGCTTGACCTGTTCTGACAAGTGTAGCAATATCTGGGTCAGCACTTGTTGACATTTGGCACAGTACAGTCAGTGTTCTAAACTAGTGATTGTTTATCCTGCTGAAATAGAAGAGCAATGTTGATAATAAAGTGCAAATTTCATCGTTGGATCTTCTAATGTGCTCAAAAAAATTGAACAGTGTAACAGTTAGAAAGCAAATCTATTACTCAATAAAGTGGTAGTCTAATCTGTTAAAACTGAGCAAACAGTACAATACATTGCAAATGCAACACATTTATATATAATGTACACATTTATGATTTATATGTATTTATGTTTATATATTATTTGTTTATATGTGTGATTGTTATGTGTTTGCGGGCCTGGATGGGAGGTGACTAGAACAGGAAATACCAAGTGATATTGGTCTTGTTCTGACGTTCTATAGGGAGCAATTTCTTAATTGAAATTTGCATGCAACTTTGTTTGCAAATATTTGTTAGCTGTGATGACTGTGTTCATATTTGTATTTGTAATATTTTTCTGTTCTTTATTTTTGTTTGATTTGTTTGTATAATTGTAGGTCTCATCTTTCCTTTCATTTCAGTTCTTTACACCCTTATGTTTATACACTGTGGCGTTATTCGTCTTGTTATCTTATTGCAGTTATCATCACAGATTCTGTGATCATTTTTTTTTCATTTCTCCTATTTAATTTAATTTGATCTCTGCAAATGTTTTCAGATTGTCTTTTCTTGTTTGTCCTTTGTAATGTCTTTAGTTGACATATGACATAGGAGGTATAGTTGAATACACTTATATTATAGTACAGATCAGTACTTTATGATTATTATTGTTATAAAACAAAGTGTACAAGACCTTTGTAAGGCTTGTCTCCCAAAGTGATTGGTATAGGAAATATTATTTTCCACAGGTACTCAAGTGATCATTGATTACATTAAGGTATACAAGACCTTTGTAAGGCTTGTCTCCCACAGTATTTGAGATATACAGTTATTGTTGTCCACAGGTACTCAAGTTATCATTGGTTATTATAAACAAAATAACCGTACAAGTTTTTCACTAAGACTAAGTCTATCGTATAGACTTGTCTCCCATTAAAGTGAAATAAGGTAATTTATTTACTTTTTCAGGTTTCTGATTTAAGAAGACAAGATGTCTACATTAGATTACTTTATTGCACAAGGAAAATCTCTTGATAAGACTGGAAAAGAGTTAGAAGAATGGGCAACTGCTCAATTTGCTATTGCATTAAAATCAGAAGAGAAAAAACAAAAAGATGAGAATAAATGGAAAGCAGAAGTTGAACAAAAGAAGATAGATGCTGAGAATTTCAGATTGCAGATGCAAGCTGAGGAAAGAAAAGCTGCGGCCGAGGAGAGAAAACTTCAAATAGAAGAAAAAAAATTAGAAGCTGCTGCTGCTGCTGAAGAGAGAAAAGCTGCTGCTGCTGCTGAAGACAGAAAAGCTGCTGCTGCTGCTGAAGAGAGAAAAGCTCTGGCTGAAGAAAAAAGATTAGAAAAAGAAGCTGATACTGCTGCTGAACTAAAGAAATTGCAGATGCAAGTGGAGGAAAGGAGATTTGATGCAGAACAGAAGAAATTAGAAGCTGCTGCTGCAGCTGAACAGAGAAAATTAGAAGTTGCTGCAGAACAGAAAAAATTAGAAGTTGCTGCAGAACAGAAAAAATTAGAAGCGGCTGCAGAACAGAAAAGATTAGATAGAGAAGCTGAAGAGAGAAAAGCAATAAGAGAACATGAATTTGAGTTAGAGAAATTAAAATTGACAATTATGAGTAATGTTAATCAGGCATCTAGTGGTAATGGTAAACCCTTTGTGTACAAGGTCAAGGTACCAGCGTTCAACCCTACCAGTGATGACATAACATTTTGGCTTTCTAGATTTGAACGTGCTTGTCGAGCTCATAATGTTGACAAATCACAGTATGTGAATCAGTTGTCTGAAAATCTAAAAGGGGAGTCTCTGAGTAAGTTATATTTCGTTGAAGAGGCCGACAAGGATAATTATGATGCTATTAGGGCAGCTCTGATAAAGAAATATCAGCTGCCTGAGGAAGGTTATCGTCTTTTGTTTAAAACAATGAGACCTGAGGTAGGTGTAGAATTCTCAGAATTCATCTCAAAAGCACGAATTACACTTTCACGATGGATTGAATTATCCAAAATAGAGAAAAAATTTGATGGTCTTACGGATTTATTGCTAAGAGACAAGGTCATGTCTTCGGTAAATAAATCATTCCTAGAGTTCTTACATGAGCGTAAACCTAGTACATTAAAGCAAATGGAAGAATATTGGGACCAGTATGCCACGGCACACCCTGACATGATTCTTAGTAACTCTAACATTAAAGAGAGTATGCCAGTTGCTTCGGTAACAGAATATAAGAACTGGAATCGGGCTGATAGTCCTCGACACGCGAGGGGTACCCATAATTTTAGACATTCTCGAAAAGGGAGTAGCTATAGGAACTACCCAAGTGCTTCATGGAGACAAAAGAACCAACATTACAGGGATACTCAGTATAATGAGCGTGATGATTATGATCATGAATATTATGATTCAAACCCAAATAGGGGTTATAGCAGAGGAAATAATAATTATAGAGACAATTATAACCGAGGTAGATCACAACACAAAAGACATGGTAAATCTTATTACCAGGCTAACTCTGCACAACAGGAGTTCCACGACGCCTGTAATCAGAATAATGATAAAAAAGACTCCAATAGTGTAGCAAATTCCACTTTCGATTTTGCTAGAGCATCTCAGTGTTCGCAATGCAAAACATTATTCGATCCAACCACAGTTTCTACTTTAAGCTGCGGTCACCCGCTTCCCGCTCTCCCTGCGTCAATCGCGCATAATGGAAGGGGTGCTCTCGTCTTCAATAGAGGCCTAATCGATGGTACTCCGGTATCAATTCTTTTCGATTCGGGGTGCACTACCATCGGAGTGAGGCAATCACTCGTAAATCCTTCTCGAGCTACAGGCAATGTAGTCAAATGTGTAACATTTGGTGGCACATTGGAGAAGTACTCCACTGCCATTATCAATATTGCTACGCCTTTCTTTACAGGAGAGGTGCAAGCATGTCTCTTGCCGAATCCGATCGCTGATCTTATCATCGGTCGCATTCATGGAGTGAAAGAATGCACTCCACAGCAAATTTCTAATTGGGAAAATGTTAATATGCAATCTGCTAATGCAGTAATCCCTAGGGCTCAAGCTCTTAATATGCCGCAATCGTCACATTCTGAAGATAATGATGCGCAGATCCAAGATGATCCCTTGGAGATTTCCCATGATTCCTTTATAAAACAGCAGGAAGATGATCCTACTCTAAAGAAATTCTTTACTCTGGCAACAAAAGGTGATCCGAATAAGGATACAAATCGTAAATCTTGGATTACGATGAAGAATGGCGTACTTGTACGTATGGTACAAGACTCCGCTAAGTCCATTCATTCTCAAATCCTTGTGCCTAAAAATATGAGAGTTAAAATCTTACAGCACGCTCATGATTCGCAGTGTGCTGGACATATGGGGTTTTCCCGTACTAAAGCTAGAGTTCTTGAATCTTTCTTTTGGCCTGCTGTGAATAAGGACATACGAATCTATTGTCGATCTTGTAAAGTATGTCAAGAGATTAAATCCAGAGGTCCACGCCATGATGCACCTATTCAGGCTGCAGACATTCCCATTCGACCATTTCAAAAAATGGCGATAGACATCATTGGTCCATTTAAGATAAAGTCTGCTAGAGGACACCAATTTATTCTGACGTGTGTTGATATGTGCACACGTTGGCCGGAGGCTGTTCCTCTAAAGAGCATAACTACTGCTGATGTCGCAGATGCTCTTTGGTTAATATTTTCTCGTCTGGGATTTCCAGCAGAAATATTATCCGACCATGGTGCCCAACTCATATCGGATACCATGTCTCAAGTAATGTCGACTCTTAAGATAGAGAGATCGCTGAGTAGTATTTATCATCCTATGTCCAATGGGATGGTGGAACGTCTGAATAGAACTCTGAAAAACCTACTAGGTAAGATAACAGAAGATCATCCTCAGGATTGGGATAGGGTTTTACCCGCGGCTCTTTGCATATAGAGAGGTCGCCAACGAACATACAGGATTTTCTCCCTTTGAACTTGTCTTTGGCGCGAAACCGCGAGGTCCTATGTCCTTACTTCATGATCGTTATAAACTGCTGATAATATTGTCGATGACACAAAATCCTCTTATGAATATGTCATCGCACTTAGACACAAGATTATTGAAGCATGCAAATTGGCAACTGCTTCTTCTGAATTTGCGAAACAGAAGGCAAGGGAATTTGCCAATAAAAAGAGATGCTTGCGACAACTTTGTCCAGGTGACAAAGCATTTGTCTTACTACCTTGTAGGGAAAATAGACTTCTTATTTCTTGGAAAGGTCCGTACGATATAATATCAAAAGTTTCCGATGTTGACTATATCGTCGATATTGACGGGAAGCGTAAAACCTTCCACATCAACATGCTCACGGAATTCCATGAACGTCCGGATTATTTACAACATGTTTTCCAGGCAACGGACGATTTTCCAGTCCAACATGGACAGTACTCATCTCTGTCAGTAATACAGGATGAGGAAACGAGTTTCTCGGATGTAAATCTACCTTTTCCAATGATTCCTCTTCACTCTAATGAATCATGGAAAGATGTTGCAATTTCTCCCGAATTATCTCCAGGAGAGCAGAAACAAGTTTCTACTATGTTAGAACAATTTCAGGATGTCCTTACTGACATTCCTGGTCAAACTGATGTCATTCAACATGACATTATTCTTACTGACCATAGTCCTATAAGAGTCAGACCGTATCCTATCCCGATACATTTTCAGGCACAGGTAGAGAAAGAGTTGGATGAGATGATAGAGTTAAAAATTATTGAACCATCCACATCAGCATATTCTTCGCCGATGGTTATTGTACGAAAAAAAGACAATAACATACGTCTTTGCGTGGATTATCGCAAATTGAACCAAGTGACTAAATTTGATGCTGAACCTATGCCTTTACTAGAAGAGCTACTTACGAGACTATCGAATTCTCATTTCTTTACTAAACTCGATTTGTCTAAGGGATATTGGCAAGTTCCATTATCCGAACACGCCAAACCGTTTACTGCTTTTTCGACGCCTAGGGGTCTATTCCAATGGAATTTCATGCCTTTCGGTCTTATGAACGCCCCTGCAACATTCGTACGCATGATGCGTCGAATCCTATCTCATAGCTCAGATGTCATTGCGTATCTTGATGACATCTGTCTTTTCAGTGATACTTGGAACGATCACTATAATGGGATAAATGAACTATTGTCTATCTTACGCGAGCATAACCTGACAGCGAAACCATCGAAAGCATGTATTGGTTTTAGCGAAATATCTTTCTTAGGACACCGTGTTGGTCATGGGTTCCTAAAAACAGAAGACCATAATACAAGTAAGATACTTAACATTTCTATTCCTAAGACTAAAAAGCAAGTGCGAAGTCTCTTAGGTCTAATACAATTTTATGGACGATTCATTCCGAATCTGTCCTCCATTATGTCACCTCTTTCTTCCTTGCTAAAGAAAGGGTCTCCTAATGTAGTCCATTGGACTCAAGAATGTCAATCCTCTTTGGATAAGGTTAAAACTATGTTTTCTACTTCACCTATCCTAGTATTGCCTTCTAAGGATAAGACATTTATTCTTCGTAGTGACGCTTCATCCACCGGGATTGGAGCAGCACTAATGCAAGAGTACTCTGGAACTCTGCATCCTGTGATGTATATTTCTCGGAAATTAAATGCCGCAGAGAAGAATTACTCGGTCCTAGACCGTGAATTATTGGCTATGGTTTGGTCAATCCTTAAACTGCAAAGATTTCTTCTTGGCGCGCATTTCATTGTGGAAACTGACCAGAAAGCTCTTACGGCTATTCAGAGTAAAAATCTGAAGAGCGCGAGATCAACGCGATACGCGATTGCTCTGCAGCCATTTCATTTTTCGGTGCGAGCTATCCGTGGGTCAGAAAATGTGATGGCAGATATTTTGTCTAGATGCCCACATGATTCATGACTGTTAAATTATATACCTAACTTTGATACAGTTGTTCCTATGTTGAAATGTGTACACATATGGAATATATCATATATTGATTGTAACACTATTTAGCGGTTCATTGATGTTTATTCACCGCTGATCTTTCAATGTTTTTTTCGTCTTTGATGATCATGATGTTAAGATATCTTAGATGAAATGTATGTATAAACTAATGTAGAAATTGTGTCATTGCTAATATTGTTGTATGCGTTGGTGACACCTCTCTGGAAATATTTATACTTAGAGAAGTACTTTCTCTAAGGTCAGAAAACTTATGCTTATCATCTGCGCATTGTTATTGGTGCGTTGTGAGCCTATTGTATGTTGCTCCTAGATGTATTTCACAAAAAAAATGTACCATTTTTTTTCCCCGAGGAGTGTGGTAATCTGTTGCGTGCATATTTTGACGCACATATTACAAAAATCGATATGGCTATTTAATATGGAAAAGATATAGACATTCATTCATTTGTGTATGAAAATGCTGTCTATGGTAAAGCTAGATAATTCATGATTGATTTACACTTTTGGTTATAGGAGTAATCGTTCTTGATATTAATTCGGCGCATGGATATTGCACTCAGGTCCGTACTTATTTGTTAGGGCCAGAAAATAGATTAATTTGCTTATTATGTTTATGGCCTGAATTCATATGTATTACATATTATTAGTACAAGTAGAATCAGTCCTATATTGTATATTTTGGATGGGTAGGCAGGACTATATTCTTGTTATGCCGCTCTAGCGGAAGTATGAGTTGTCTTGACAAGTCGTGATGAGTTCCGATGTACCGTTTACAATGGCGGGTACGCATTTTCTAGGGCTGGTACATTCTTAAGTAAAAATGAGTTATGAAGTGGTTTTTCTTCTGTAGGAGATTGTGTCTCTACTAGAGTTTGTGTTAGAGACTCTCCTAATGTACAGTATCATGTATGATTCGGACTCCAGGTAATGCCAGACCCTATTTTTGATGATCTCATGTCGGTTAGACCTAGCTGGAATGTTATGCTTCACAACGCTAGGGTCATGTTTGTATCGACGAAGATGACGGGCTTCCATACAGCAGTTATGTCTACGTGAAGTAACTGGATTACTGTAGAACTGTATGGAGAAACTTTAGGAAATTATTCATATGCATTTCAAATTAACTTTGGCTTATATATACCCTCCTATGAGTGAGTGAGCGACAACTCAGGAAGGCGGCCATGTTACATTCCTGTCATCATATTTTTGAATCACTGTCCAGAGAACGGGGCATGTATCTTACTATTCGGACAGTGGCAAGGAGATCTCAATTTTGATAGAAACCCCTTATCGTGGTTTCATAATATGACATAAACTGTGAACATAAAGCAACTTTAGTTACTTACCGATCCGCCTTCACTGACGCGTTTAGTCAGATAGGGGATGCGGCCATAATGTATCATGACATTGGAAGCTATTGATGTACTACCCATTATTTATGAATGTGTCATGATATGGGATCTACTATGTATGCCTGCAAATTGATGTATCAACATATACCCATGATTTACTCGTTATGTCCCAGTGTGTGCGTCTAAATAAACTGTGTAAACAAAGATTCCAGCAGTCTGCATTGGTGCCTTGTAGACACAAGTGAATGAGTGCTTAGATTGGTCAGAACACGAACAGTCCACCATTCGCGTTAATCACACTCTACACTTCCACTCCATATATACACCATCCTGCGTCGGTTGAATTGACCAAGTTTAGGGCCTGCTCCCCCTGGAGCCTTAGAGGGAAACTACTGCTTACAGCTGCCTTTGCCTTCCCTAACTCAGGACTAGGGTGAGTTACCCATTTACAGCTGGGTAGACTGGAGCATGCCTGATCTCAACAACTCGGTACACTACAATGGACATATACAGTAGTGGCACCACAAACAACAGGCTTCAGTGATTGATAGTGGAGCTTTACCGAAGAAAGAGAACACACCATACACCACACACGTTACAGAGTATGACACTTTACAGTATCATTCCCCGAAGGTATAGGAATAAAATTAATAGAATTGTTATACCGGGAATCGACATAACCCGAAGCTTATGGATTGGTGTGGATTTGATTGGTGGATAATGGAGATACTGGGACGCTTAAATTCCCCCAATGTTGATGGGAAAATTATAATGAACTTTTGAATGGGACGCTAAATACCCCGCTGGAAATAGTGATTAATAAATAAGATTATCAAGATATGTGGACAGGAGAAGTCGAGTGACCTGTTTAGAAAGTCGAATCCGATTTAAGTAAGACTGTAAAACAGAGAGGGAGCATACATGCCATGTTCGTAATTGTGACCTTGTTAGTGTGTACTTACTCGTTATTAAACTGTTGCCAAATCGTCCAAGCCCAGTAGTTTATTCAATCTCTCAAGGTTAATTTACACCGTTATTGACTTCATGCAGTACTTGAGACGTTGATATGGAAAAGTGTATACAAGACGGGTGGTTGCCAGAATATTCAACAATATAAACCAAAGCAAGAAAAATGAATTCTCACTTCTTCAATAATACAAATAGACTCTAGACAACCAAAGAATTCGGGCAATTCCTACATCCCTTAACAGAGAGGAATCACTCTTCTCTCAGTTCCCAGCAAAATACTAGGCAGGATAATTATACAGATAATTTCAAAAGCAGTAGACCACAAACTGAGGAAAGAACAAGCAGGATTTAGAAAGAACAGAAGATGTGTAGATCATATATTCACTCTCAGGAACATTATTGAGCAGTGCTCAGAATGGCAAAGACAGCTGTACATTAATTTTGTTGATTTTGAAAAGGCTTTTGACAGCATACATAGGAACAGTTTATGGAAAATACTGAGGGCTTATGGAATTCCAAGCTACATAGTGTCAATCATAAAAAGCCTCTATGCCAACTTTACGTGTAGCGTTGGGCAGAGCAACCTAACCTTTGAGGGGAAGACAGGAGTACGACAGGGATGCCTCTTATCAACCACTCTATTTTTAACAGTCATAGATTGGGTGATGCGCCAGACAAAGGAGGGCAGTCCAAGAGGAACAAGATGGACTACATTTTCTACATTGGAAGATCTGGAATATGCAGATGACATTGCACTACTCGCACATTCACATCAACACATCCAGGAATAAACGGATAGACTTAATAAGTTTAGCCAGCAGGTGGGCTTGGACATCAATTTAAAGAAGTCAGAGGTCATGACGCTCAATGTGAGCAACCCTGAGCCCATATCAGTAAGCAATCAGCAACTGGTACAGACAGACACCTTCACATACCTAGGAACACCAGACGGCGGGGCAAGCAAAGACATCAACATCAGAATGAATAAGGCAAGAACAGCCGTTTTTTAGCCTAAACAACATCTGGAAGTCCTCTCAATACAGCACAAGCACAAAATTAAGATTATATCAGAGCTGTGTGCTTTCTGTGCTTCTCTATGGTGCGGAATGCTGGAGAGTTACAGAGAAGGAAATGTCGAAATTGTCCTCTTTTCACACAACATGCCTAAGAAAAATTCACCGAATCTTTTGGCCGAATACCATCACCAACCAAGATCTGCTTACTCGGAGCAAGCAAGAGGACATGCACACCATCATAGCTGGCAGACGCTGGAGCTGGGTTGGCCATGTCCTCAGAAGAGACCCCGATGCCATCACAAGAACAGCTATGCTTTGGACACCTGAAGGAAAACGAAAGAGAGGCCGACCAAAAACAACCTGGCGGAGGACTGTGGAGGCTGAGATGCAAAGAATGAACCAGAGTTGGGGCACTGTACGAAGGATGGCCGCCGACCGAGCAAAGTGGAATCAATTTGTTGTTGCCCTACAAGACGCCACTAGGCGGGATAGCCACTTACTGCTTTGACCGTCGACGGTTAAGGATCAAAGAAGAACTCAATGATGCCTCTCATGGACAAAGGGACATAACTAGAAAAATCCTGACGTGCGATCATTATTCTGTATCAGATTAGACATATGAACAGTATTGTTTAACGTGAACTTATAAAGGAACGTGTACTATAATATGGCAGAGAATCATGGACAAGAACTTTGTGCTCGATTATAAATATTTTCTTTGGACTTTAGTTGGTTATTTTTCCACTAGTACGGATGACATTATAACATTTATACTTTAAATACAGTGCTTTAATTAGCTGTTGATTAGTTTGAGTTATCGGGATGAGATTCTGTCTTTGACACAAGGCATTAATACACTCACACTAATTATATATTTGAACATTTTAATGGTTCTCACAAATATTTGCAATTTGTGCCTTACATCAGCATGATCAAAATAACATTTTTTTTAAAATTGACACCACAACATACTTTTTATGACGAGTACTTAAGATGTACACATGACTTTAATCTTTTCACGTATGATGTTGCATTTGTTCCCTTTACTAATATGATTGCCTGCTTAAATTCATCTATTTACGCTGTTAAAAATATGTATATTCTATAACGCTTTGCATTAGTGCTGTTGTTCAATAAGTTAACTATTTGACAACTGATACTGGACTTGACAGATAGGTCTTATTGGGCGGTGTGATGTATGTGAGTGCATGTGTTGCTACCATCATTTTTTTAATATGTTGGAACTCTTAGTTATGGCAAACTCACATTGCTGTTAAAAGGAATTTGTCCGTAAGTAGACATTGGCTATGGTCTTAAACCATGGTCCACACTTTTAGTGTTAAATTGCCTACCCTATGTCAGAAACCTGGGTGCTATGCTGATTCTTACTTACAGTGAAATTTGATGTTACCATATTTCACTCTGGTGATGTTATACTCACGGAAATAATGAAAACTTTGTTTTCATTATTTTTGCGGGGGGAGGAGTGATGTTATGATTAGAATTCATAACGATTATGTCGGTATAATAGTCGGCTCGACAGGGCTCTTTTTCTTATAATCTTATACGGACTTACTTATTAATAAAGGAAGTGACGTCATGCCGATATGGTCGAAAGGCAGACGCAAACTTTGAATCAGAAGTTATGTGATCGTCTGCAAGAAGAGACGCGGTCTGTGTTTGAATGTGAGCGGAGTGTATGTATTGAGCTCCTGCAGTACACTGTATTTTTCCTGCATCATTCCATCACCAGGACATCAATATACTTAGTTGAGGTGTCCCTGGTTTACTAGATGCAAGAAATGTATGCCTATTCATAAAGATATCCAGTAGACTATGAATAATAAAGTTTTTATGATTGCCATTGACCAGCGTTTGATAGTGAACGTACTGGACTACTACTAATTACTGCACTTGTCTTTTGGCAAGAACTGATTTCATGGAGATTTTTGTCCAGTATAATAAACTGCATATTTGTGAAAGTGTGAAGGGGGTGTTTGTCAGCTCACTGCAGTTATGCTGATCCGTGTTGTGTGACTACCCCTAGCGTCTACTTTGGCCACGGAGACCCTCTCCGGAATATTTATAATAAACGACACGCTTCAGTGATATTGTTTTTTTCTTGAAAATCATCAAATTGTTGTGAGTTGTTTTCTCGAGATAATTTTTTTTCTGCAAAATCTTTTATTGATTTATTTACATTTCTAAATTGAAATAAATTGAGTTAGCCTTGACACGATTGTTTGTTCTGTTCAGACTACCAAATCCTCAATCTAACTTTACTTCTTTTCCCTACTATTTGTGAGTGACAAAGTGTGTGCAAAGAGTAATATTGTCACCAGAGAAAACAAAATTAGCTGTGTGTGGTTTTCTTAGAGAAGAACCCACTATCTCAGCCTGTGCCTTCTGTTTATCTCTCTTGCGCATCAATATCACATGTAAGTGTGCACTACTGTCCCTCGCCTCTCTGCAGCAGTCAAGCTTTCCCTGTTGTTAATTAATTTCTCATGCGACAACGCCCAATGACCCCATTTTAAATGATAAATAACTTTATGAATATCAATACATAATTTTAGTGTTCTATACCGTTACATATTAATACTTAAAGCCACATGTTTTAAGCAAACAAATAAGGGACTTATGGATAGCCATACATATATATCCCAAAGAGACAGACACACAACCAGCATACACACACCACGCAAGCAGAGCGAAACATAGCACATGCACATACATACACACACACACAATTTCTTTGTCTTTTTCTTAAGCCCCAAAACTATTAATATTTCCGTGACATATAGCCAATCTTAATTCCTTTACGTGTTTGTTTATCCCTGTCCAATGTTCTACTTCTGTGTGTGCATTATAACTGAAAGTTTATCTTAACCGCCACTTACAAAAATATTTGGTTCGTTTGCAGTGTCTGTCCATTTCTATAAACTGTTCATTGTCCGTCCGTTCTATCTATCTATCTATCTATCTATCTATCTATCTATCTATCTATCTATCTATCTATCTATCTATCTATCTATCTATCTATCTATCTATCTATCTATCTATCTATCTATCTATCTATCTATCTATCTATTTAACCCTAACCCGAAACCTAACCCTAACGCTAACCCAACCCGAACCCTAACCCTAACCTACCCTAACCCTACCCTACCCTAACCCGAAACCTAACCTTGACCCTAGCCCTAACCCTAAAACCGACCCTAACCCTAAAACTAACCCTAACCATACACCAAACACTAGCTCTAGCCCTAACCTAACCTTCTGAAAGTTTGGTTATAATTGGGGTATATAGGGTGTTATTGTCTTCACTGGTATCTCGTTCGTAGTCCTGGAGGTGATTGGTCCTGAAAAGGACCACTAGCTGGCTGTCTGGGTTCCTCTTTGTCCGTTTGTGGTGCCGTATCGCGCTCATGGTGTTTTTTGTGTCCTGCCTCACTATCTGGCTTGTTTGATTTTGTGTGTTTCATTCGTTGTGCGTTGTCCCATGACTGTCTTTATAGTGTGTTTGGTAGGGCCTCATTCATGGCTGCACATGCTCTTTCTTGATTGCGTAGCATTTGTTGTACGATTTCGATTCTCATTTTGTCTTTCGTTTCTTTGTTTTGTTCTCTAGTTTTTGTAAGGATATCTTCAACGATCCTTCTCTCTGTTTCAATTCTTTGGAGGATTTCTTCGTTCTCTTCTTTTAGCTTTGTGAGTTTGGCGATGTCGACTTCTATCTCGTGTTTGATGGATTTTGTTTCCTGTAGCATTGCCTGGGCGCTCTGTACCATTTCTCTGACGCTCTGCATATCTATTACGTCTTCACCTCTGTCCTTGTCGTCTTCGGGAGCCTGCTTGCTTCTGTTTTCGTTCTGCAGTTTCCTTTTCATTTCGTTGATTTCAGCGGTCAGCTTGTGTAGCTGTCGTCTGTCAATCGTGCGCTGTTTTTCTGCAGCATCCGCAGTCACTCTGTGTTTGGCCTCTTTGAAGGGTATGTTTTTTAGACACGGCCTCCTTCAAGATGCTCTTAGTTTCCTGGAACACAGGGCATCCTCTGTACCTTGCCCCGTGGTTTCCGTGGCAGTTTGCACAGGTACGGTTTGCGTTAGTTTCTTTGTAGTTGAGGTCCTCCTTTGCCCTGGGGCAGTCGCCATATTGGTGACTACCCGCACAATACCGGCAAACTGCATCTCTCCTGCACGTTTTCTTTGTGTGCGAAAACTGCTGGCAGTTAGAGCACTGCATGACCGGCGGGATAAAAGCCTCTGTCTTTTTTGAAATAGTTTCGAGCGTCAGTTTCTCAGGTCTTGTCGGCCCTTCGATGGTTACCACAATCAGGTTTGTGTCTTTGTTGTTCCATGTTTTTAGCCTTTCGACCTGAGTGAATTTTATGTCTGCGTTTTCGGTCTGAAGTTTGTTGTGAACCTCGCTTGCGGGCCATCTGGTGTCCACCCCTCTTACGACAAACTTCTTTGTAGTCTTGTTGGTCTCCATCACTACTTTTATCTGGTGAGGCAGCATGAATTCTTTCGGTCCTGCCTCCAGTTCTGTCATCAGTGCAGTTGATTTTTCCGTGCTGTTGAGTGAAAGCACAACTCCCTTTTCGTGCCTCCGTACCTTAGCGATGCCTCTCTTGCCAGTTATTGCTTCTAGGATAGTGATTACTTTGTCATCTGGTAGGGCCCTGAGCGAGGCCTCACCTCCAGGCATCTGTGTGATCTTAACAATCCTCTCCTGTAGTACCACGTTAGAGACGGCATTCTGTTGCTTGCGAAGTTGGCACGTTCCAACTTCTGTCTCCGATTGAGTGTGCGGTCTGCGGGGCGGATTCGCATTCTGGCTCGTCTGCATCTGGTCAAGTTTCACCGGAGTTGGCTGGTCACTGTATGATGGAGACTCGACAATGACATCTCGTTTTGTCGGTGGATTGATTTTGTTGGGTTTCGATGCTTTGTTACCCTCTGTCTTCGATGTTGCCTTGTCACTGCACAATGTAGCTACCGCCTCGACACCTTGTTTCAGCGGTGATGTTGCTAAGCCTGGTTTCGGAGCTTGTTTGTCATCTGCCTTCGAATCTTTGGGTCGATCATCGGTCGTAGTATCAGAGGTTACGTTGTTCGTCTTCTGAGAAGGACTGGCCACGACGCTAGTAGTATCCGTGCTCTCTGGATGCCTCTGTTTGCTTTTTGTAGGTTCTTGCTTGATGCTGCTGACAAGTGTTTGAGGGCTTGTATAGACTTTCCTCTTTTTAGCTTGTTGCTTGGTACGAGTCATTTTTGTAAATTCTGACGGCTGTGTTCGCCCTGAAAAGGACGCTCGTTTTAGTCCCCCCCCCCCCCCCCCGCCTCTTCTTTGTGTTACGTAATTTGTGATCAGCCCAATTAGGTTGGCAACCGCATCATATTAAACAAATTGTCACAGAAACCACAGCTGCAAGAGCTTATTATTGCTTGGTATAGGCTTCCTGCAAGAGGAGCTGCTGCAGTTCTTCATGTTGATAATGAAGAACCTTAGATAAAACCTCACATTAACAAGCACGTTTGGTTGAAGGAATAGCTCTTCTTCATTTGTTTACATCACATTAACAAGCACGTTTGGTTGAAGGAATAGCTCTTCTTCATTTGTTTAAAACACAAAATCACATTAACAAGCACGTTTGGTTGAAGGAACAGCTTCATTAATGTTTACATGGAACTGTCTATTTTAACAGATTCTAGCCTTATAATGTAGAGCGCCAGTCTGATGTGGTCAAGGTATCGACACGCTCCAGTCTACCCAGCTGTAAATCAGTGGCGTATTCTCTATGTGTGCTGTGCGTGCTGCGCACACCTATGCCCGAAGGAAAATAAAAATTTAATGTATTATTCTATAAAATATTTCTCTTATAATGTTCTGCTTTCGGACCTCACGCATCAGGATAACGGATTTTCCCGCATAGAATCTACGAGTATATCTAGTTTCAGTTTCCCCAGACGCGTTTTATAGTGCAGTTTTTTTTTTTTTTTTTGGTTGGTAGCAATCGCCCGAAGTTTCTCGGGTAATTCCGTCACTATGCGTGCTGCACCTTTCGGATTTATGTTTGAAGACTGGTTTGTGTGGATCGGGGTCATGGCCAGATACGTCAATATAATGCGAACATGCGTGCGGTGGTCTTGCAGCTCTCGAGTTGTAAAAATCGGCTGTGTCCGTCCAGTGTTTTTTGTGATTAATTTTTGTTAGTTGCCAGGAATGCAGATTATTACAGTGACAGTGAGTTTCAAGTTGTAAATTAATTAGTATTTCGGAGATAATTGACATATACCCCTAATAACTATCGTTGCGTAATTGAATATAGTTGGTTTTTAAATTAAGAGGGGAAGAAGTTAAATAGTAGGCGTACATATTCATTTTAAGTAGCAGCACGCCTAGCTCGCATTACCAGGATACGCCACTGCTGTAAATGGTACCTGACTTTGCTTTTGAATTAGGGACGAAAAATGCTGCGAGGACGGGAACTGATCACCCCACCTCTCGATGTTAGACCTAGTATAGTGTAGTCTCTAACACTTCACTCCCCTGCGGCAGTACCTGCTATGGGTCTCCCTTTATCTTCAGCCTTATATCGTGTTGTTCTGTCTTTCATGTTGTCCTTTTAACCAACACTACATGGAGCCTTGTAGAAAAGGAATAACTAATTAATTTTGTCTACAGACGGTACAATGGTGATCAGATATGGCTCGCGAGAATAGATAAGATGTATAGCTAGTCTTCTTATTTTTCGCTTTATTTTTACCCTATTACAGTGATTTAATATGCTGCTCAAACTGAATCGAGGAGGGCCCTTTCGGTTATATTTGGGGTATATTCTGTGATATCATGTTGACGCTAGACTGATGTTAGCCCTGAAAAGGGCTTGTCCTGTGAAATGACCGTTAGCTGTCGTTTGCTTCTTTCTAATGTTGTAGCTTGTTTAATCAATTGCAATGTCATTACTGCAGTTATGTCTTTTTCCACATCTGTTCTCGTTAATTATACACCGCTGCCTAAAACGCCATGCCAGAAAAGACAATGTTGAGCAACTGAACAACACAACAACCAAATAAAAGCAGTACATACACTGACATACAGCATAATGTCCAGTGATTCCCAAACTTTTTCGGATCACCGCCCCCTTGGCTCCCTTCAAGTTCCTGCATTATATATATATATATATATATATATATATATATATATATATATATATATATATATATATATATATATATATATATATATATATATATATATATATATATATATATATATATATATATATATAAAACTATAAATACAAGGTAGCTCTGTTGGTTCTACACCTGGATCTATTGAATATCACGTTATCACTATACTGAGACAATTAAATCTGCAATTTCAAAAAGCTGATCCGTTTTAAACACCTGCAGATATCTAATTTTGTCAGCTGCCAGCGAAAAGTACATTTAGACACACCTTGCCACTGGACACTCACCCATTTTAAACTGGTAAACACTTTTTAGCGCTGGTTGTCACCTTCCAAAAGATATCTTAGTAAGCTGACCACCTACATCTTATTGTCAGTTAATTAACTATACAACAAATTGGAAATCGGACATATATGTGCCTATGTGGGGGGTACAAACTGTATGGTGACGACAAAAGCCTGGGGCGGACTACCAGCTTTGTTAGAGAGATAAATGTGGTTATTTGAGAGCGAACGACTAAGAAGTTTCTCTTTCTTCGGGGTTGACCGAGTGGACAACAGGGGTTTCGTTATCCTTCACTCCCGCTTTCATAGCAGACGATTACGTTAGAATTTATGATCATTGATGGTTACATGAGGTCAGGATTGCTAAATTGATCCCAGTAATACAACCACTGTGCTAATTATCTTTCCTATTTTGTCCCCACCTCTGTAATATGGTTTTTTTCACTAGCAACTGCTAAGCAATATTTGAATAGGATAAAGCAGTTAATTACCAAATATTCCGTTACCCTCTAGTACGCATACCCGAGGTTGGGAGCCTCTGCTATAAGATGTTTGAGAACTGAGACGAGCTAAGTTATGGAGGAGCCGTGAGTGAGGGTTTGTTCATTCTACGTTCTCCTTTTAAGCGCTCACATTAGAGCCCTGTATAATCGAAACGCTTCGTAAGCGTTAGAATGAGTAATATTGTTGAATTTAGCCTGTCATCCTCAACCACCCACTTACTCCTGAACGCCCTCCTGCCTCCCAATTTTCCCATATCGCCCCTCGAATCCTTCGAACGCCCCCATGAGGCCAGTACTGCCCACTTTAGGAGCCACTGGCAAACACAATCAAGAAATATATAACACAAAATAAAAGGCGTCCTGATATAATAACTGTGTGCATCGCTACGAGAAAACGTAGAACACTATATACCCAAATTATAACCCACATGGGGTTAAACCGGAAACCTCATGCAAAAGACAAACACCAGTTTACTGTGCAGGGACAAACATGAAATCAAAAACGAGAAAACGTAGCCAAAAAAAAAAAAAAAACAACAACAACAACAACAAAACCGACCCATTTACCTGTTCATTTTCATTTCACGCAAATAAAATCCAGTTCTCGAAGCAGTTAAACTCTAATTTACGAGTTATCATCCTCTCAAGATAAGTGAATAAAATGTCTGATGACAACACGCACCGGAATATTATTTCTACACTCTCTAAAGTTAGCAAACTTATGTGAGATTACGTCTACCTACATACTAGCAGCTTCCTTGATAAATGTAAATGTGTCTGTGCTGAAATTGATTTTTAATATAAACGATCGGTTTAACGCGACGTATTAATAAGCTTACATAGTGAATAGAACCATTTTCCAATTGCTACAACTCAGTAGTAATAGTAATATAAGTACTATACTATATTCTCTATGTAAAACATTTGCCTCGTTTTGGCGAGGCGCGTCCCGTTCAACCTAGTCGGTTATATTAGGGCGCATGTCCAAATATAAAAGACCCAAAGGTCTGAAGTGCATTTTTTCATTAGTATAATTTAATATATACTGAAGCACATTAAAAACGCACCACCTGTATAATCCAGGAACAGAGTGTGAAATGTAAATACTGTATAAGTGTTTACAAGTTTACATATTTGGAATCTTTATTCATTTTCCTATGAATCCATGCTGGTCATTAATTTGTACATTTGATTGTTATGAAATTCATTGCATTCTGTGCAGGCAAGGGAGAAAACCAAAAATGCAACCAATAAAACAATTCATTCACACTATCCTCAGTATCTGGTATGTCCACCGTGTGCTTGCAAACAAGCTTGGCAGCGGCTCCGCATGCAACTCACAAGTCTCTGGCAATCAAGCGGTAAGAGCAGCTCCGCATGCAAACTCACAAGTCTCTATAGGGGACATGTCTGGTGATAGGGCTGGCCATCAATCGTCACAATGTTCTGCTGCTGTAGACTTGCAGTAAGGCCTGTATCTCTGAGTCGTCGTATGACTGTCATTCGAGAGACTTGCCCACGTCTACTCACTATTGCTCTTGCTGTTTGACTTGCCGGGAGAGAAGGATTCCTTAGGTGACTCAGCACAATATGACGATCTTGTGCAGGGGTAGTAACTCGTGGTTGGCCACTCCGAAGTCTATCCCGGGCACTGCCAGTGGTTCCGTAACGTTCATTGAGACGTACAATAGTGCTGTGGTGGCAATTCATCCTTCTGGCAATGGCCCGCGAGCTCATTCCGGTCTCCAACATACCAATGGCTCGTTGGCGGTCGTTTTCAGATAGTCGTGGCATTTCAAGCACATGTACTGGGTGTTTTGTCTCAACGGCCTTTTTATACCGAGTATACTGCCACAACGCGTACACATTTTCAGGGTCATAGCTGTTGGGAATCGTGTTGCACGTGTAACTTTCATTGTTTTCATGTAGTCTGTACACAAACCCGTGGGTTGAATCATGCACTTTCCATTCCAGCAGCCACTCGCTCTCTACCTCATGACAAACACGGGGAAAATCCATTCCCACACTTTTTTTTTTCCAGCTTCTCGGCATCAGTATATATAATAGTGGTGCGTTTTTAATGTGCTTCAGTATTTTACTGTTTATATCAGTTTATGTCAGTAATATAAACGATCGGTTTAACACGATGTATTAATATGCTTACATAATGAATAATAGAATCATTTTCGAATTGCTACAATTCAATAATAATTAACGCTCGTGTTAAAATGTAAATGTAGTCTAAATAGCTTTACGGAGTAAGTAACAAACTGTTATAATAAAAAAACATAAGATAATTCAGTCACGGTTGGGTGCGTATGTCTTTCATTTGTAGCGGCACAATATAAAGTTGTGAATGGAGCAGAATTGTGAGTTTTATATATCAAATACTAATTAGATATTATAATCGGATTTGTGTGTAAGACGCAATGATTGGAATAATTATCAAGTGATGCACCTCATTAAAATGCCTTATATCATCTACTGTTCTGGTCATACTGGGGTACGTGGCAATGAAAGAGCTGACAGACTAGCTTCAAGAGCATCCATAAAAGGTGCATTGGCCATGGATAAGGAAGAAATACTGAGGGAGATTCATGTTCGTCTATTAGAGAATGACACTGCAATCGATGAATCATCAAGGCTAAGACTGCTGGAATTCGGCATCAAACGTAAGACCAGTAAGGATGGACGTATGAGAGGACACATCCGGCGTGTATACAACCAGTGCGCAACAGGAACAATTAGCATTCATACCCTTCGACATTTGCTGAGGGAGACTGGGCACCTATGGGTTTGCCCGGAGTGCAAAGACGTCGATTCTGTTCAACAATAACAATATAATTAAAGTCTGTCAAAGAATGCGAATTATGATTCACACGTTATCTGCTTCAGTTAATGAGACAATGATGCAATATGTTTTATTGTTATAAAGTATATTAAAGGACGTTAATATTAATCATCAGGGGATAATCTGTGTACACACTTAGGGAAAAGAAAGAAACAAAAACATTGGACAACATTCTAGTGTCCCCATTACAAAATGCTGCATCGTTTGTTCTGCATAGTTTCTTATTGGAAGGGGGGGGGGGCGGAGAGAGAGAGAGAGAGTCGAGAGAGAGAGAACGAACGAACTTTATTTTCAAAGGGTTAAGAATTGGGCACGTACGCCCGTCTGATATTCTCCCTTCCTCTCTCTCTCTCTCATGTAAACTGTATCTTTTCATCCTCACATTTACACATTTACTTTAAGCATTATTTTGGCATTTATCATTATAAAAGTAATATAACATCATACATTTGCAACAATCATAAACACATTTCTTTAAAATTTAATGAAAAAACAAACAAAAACAAAACAAACAAACAACGAGACTGATAAAAATAGAATTCCTCATTCAGTAAATTAGACAGTGATTTGAGGCATAATCAAATGGTGTGTTATAAGTGTCGTAAATTTTTATCTGAGAGGGTGCTGATGAATATTGGTCCCTTTAGAGTGTAAAGTGATATTGAAGGCTCTGTGAGAATAAGGATTTGGGAGAATGAGGTAGTAGATTCACAAGCGCTGGGAAGGAGCAAGGACAGTCTCTTATTACGACAATATCTGTTTTCTCACAGACTACTCCTATCTCTCTTCTGAACAAACAATTGTTTGTCAGTTCCAGTCGCTCAACGTACATGAATACAGCCTACACAGATGGAAATGTTTGGAGTTTTAGGCCAACCGACAACCAACACAATTAATGATTAATACCTTTATTATCATAAAGGACTCACACATAATTGTACATTTACAGTCAAAAATCAAAGGTTACAGAATACAAATATAACTAGGGAAGAGGGTTTTTTTTGAGGAGAAATATCCCATCCACCGTTTCCCGTTTATATTTACTAACAGACAAAACCCGGTCCCAAAGACAAGAAAAAGGGGGGGGGGGGGTGATCAGAGATAGGCAATTTAACCCACTGGTAAATTTATTACTCTGAGGCAAGGGGTTACAGAAAAAGGGGGGGGGGGTGTAGAGGAAAAGCTAGGGTTCTCAATTGTCTCCCTTTAAATCAACAAATTTTACGGGAGGGGGAAGGAACACAGTTACCCGATCCCGCTAGGAGAGATCCCGTACAAGGAATATAATGCACTTTAGTACAAGGTCGAACTAATTAAAAGGGTAAAGAAAAGATAAATCTCCTTTCATTCAAAAAAACACACTAGGGCTGGCCATCCCCACAAACACACACGCAGACTTACCGAAAGGTGAATTCTGGCACTTCATAGGAAATACATAAAAAAACAGCACTAAACCTTGGCTTAGGTAAAAGTATTTTCTTCCGTGTACAGCCCCAGATTTGCGAGTTGTTGAAGTTAACAAAGTGTCCCGAAATCGCTGGACGTTGAAGTTTAACGGTACTGTTTATTTATTAGATAAAGTTCCTAAAGAATGTCACAGGCACTTGGCTAGGCGTGAGGTATGGTGTGGTTCCTAAAATTGGCACAGCTGGTGGAGATAACTTCCTTTTTCCGTAATGTCACAAGTTAAGAAAAACACTGAGGTAAGTTCTTCTTCGGGGGGGGGGGGGGGGGGGGAGGGGGGGGGGGGGGAATGAGGGGGGGGGGGGGGTGGGGGGGGGGAGGAGGGGGGGGGGGGGGGGGGGGGGGGGGGGGGGAATAAAATCCACTGAAGATACGTGACAGACAGTGTTCGGGTAGATCGATGCTTTTTCTTCACAAATAGGGGCAGTGAATAAAATATGTTCTGCTTCCAGTTTTCTTTAAGGACTCTATATGAACTAGTATTTTTAAAGTGTTTCTTGAATGGCTTTTTTCTCAGTTACGTTCAGAGGAGCGGGGCCCATTACAGGTCGCCACAAGTTTAGCTTTAAAAAGTTCATATGTTACTGGAGTTATCGAATTGAGTTTGGCAGAACTCTGTATATAATTAATAATTGCTGGGATGCAGGTTGAATGATCGTTCGTCTGCACAGAAAGAATACACTCCAATAGTCACGAAGGTAGATGAAATCCAGCAGGAATCCGACTATGCTAGTGCAACTAGGATTCTGTCAGAGCGAACGATAAAATGCAGTTCCTCGGAGTACTCTATTTATACTTATCGAATGTAACTTGAATAGGGCGTGTTAAATTTTCGCACCTTTCTTGAACTTGAGCAAAATCCGGGGTACCTCGCCGATGTGTTAACCGCTGCGATTCCTTCGTTTTCCCCGGTCTACCGATTTTCTTCCGTCTCAGGCTTCTAGCATGAGAGTGCGAAAATTTCTCGAGAAGCTAACTCTGTGAGCTGCGAGTTCCCTGATTCTTTAGATCGCGGCCGCTCCACGTTGAATTCTGAAGATCAGCCTGTTCTTTGGTGGTACCGCTGTTCTGAGAGCTTTGGCAACTCCCACCAGGCGGGGTGACAGCCAGGTAAGAAAATGATCTGCTGTTTATTGCTCTAGAAACAGGAGTGAGTCTGTGGCCCGTCCTCTTTTGGGCCGGCGTTAAGGAAAAGATTGCTATAAATCGTTCTCAGAAATGGTTGTGGGCGGGATTTAACCTCCCATCAAAGGCCATGCGATCTCAAACGTTCACATAAGATAGCGGGCTACATATTAATGATCCAGCGTGTAAGGTTCTCGTGGAAATGCTGCATACCGGTAAAAGTTACAACAGATGATCAGGGGTTCTAAAGTTATGAGAGGCCAATATTCTGTTATCATCCATCGAGTCAGGGAAATTCATTTGTCATACTTAGACGTACGTCACAATCGTCCCCACTTTTGAGACATGGAAACTCGTTTTCATGTTTCATTTATGACAATGAAGCTGCCCTGATCGGTAGCTTTAGGATGATTGGCATCGTCGATTTTCTCCTCTTCCTCCGTGGTCCAGTTTCTACTCAAGAAGTCAGCTCCGACATTCTGTTTTCCTGGAATATATTCCACTTTGAAGGAATAAACACTCAATAGCAAGGCCCAACGCATTATCCTTGCGTTGAATTCCTTATTGGCCCCCAGGAAAGCTAGTGGAGCATGGTCTGTTTGCACCGTGAAAGAAGTACCATACAGAAACTCATGATGGCGTCTGATGCCATGAATCAGAGCGAGACATTCTCTTTCAACGACACCGTAGTTGCGTTCCGCTTTATTCAGTTTCCGACTGCCATAGGCAACTGGAAATAGCATGTTCAGGTCACTGTCATCGGCTTGCAGCAATGTTGACCCGATGCCCTGACCTGACGCATCAACTCTCAGTATGAAAGGTTTCTTAAGGTCAGGTAACCTTAAGATGGGGTATGCCGACAACTGTCCTTTCAAAGTGCTATACGCGTGTTCGCACTTTTGATCCCATATGACCTTATCAGGACAACCTTTCTTTGTGAGGTCAGTCAGAGGTGCCGTCACTTCGTTGAAGTTCTGGATGTACTTCTGATAGTATGCACATAGCGATATGAAGGAACGTACGTCTTTCTTCGTTCGGGGTCTTTTTGCTGCCACTATTTTCTCCACGTTCTTCTTAATAGGCCAACTGCATCCGTGAGAAATAGTGTGCCCCAGGAAGTCTAACTGTTCAAACCCGATGAGACATTTGCTAGGTCTGGCTGTGAGACCCGTTTCCTGTAGTCTCCTGAGGAGCATAGCAACCGTAGCAATATGTTCTTCATAGGTTTCCGATCATATTGCTAAGTTGCAAGCTCCTCAGGAGACACACAATCCTGGTTAACTCAAGCAGACCTTACAAAATTGTCCAGTTCATATCACGCACCAGGATCGTCTGAACTCAGTTAGACTGTCCTTAAGGCATACTATTAATTCTCACGGATGCATATTAAATTGCATCGGCCTATTAAAGAAGCTAACGTTGCTATCTTCACCCTTAAAAAACCACACCATCAATATGTACCAGCAGTTAGACTTCGGGTGGCCATAAATTTCTCATCGGAGTGCATTACAGAAGAAAATATGCCACTTGGTCCGAACGAAGAAAGACGTACGTTCCTTCATATCGCTATGTGCATACTATCAGAAGTACATCCAGAACTTCAACGGACTGACGGCACCTCTGACTGACCTCACAAAGAAAGGTTGTCCTGATAAGGTCATATGGGATCAAAAGTGCGAACACGCGTATAGCACTTTGAAAGGACAGTTGTCGGCATACCCCATCATAAGGTTACCTGAACCATTAAGAAACCAATTCATTACTGAGAGTATGATGCGTCAGGTCCAGGGCATCGGGTCATACAAGTGCTTCAAGCCTATGCCACAGTGACCGTTCAACATGCTATTTCCAATTAGCAGTTGCCTATGGCAGTCGGAAATTGAATAAAGCGGAACGCAACTACGGTGTCGTTAGAAAGAGAATGTCTCGCTTCTGATTCATGGCATCAACGCCATCATGAGTTTTCAGTATGGTACATCTTTCACGGTGTGTCTAACAGACCATGCTTGTACTAGCTTTTACCTGGTTGCCAATAAGGGTATTCAACGCAAGGATAATGCGTTGGGCCAATTGTGTATAAATGAGTGAATTTTCGGCCTGATTCCTTCATAAGTGGAATATATTCCAGGAAAACAGAATTGTCGGAGCTGACTTCTTGAGTAGATAACTGGAAAACCACATTAGGTAAGAGGAGAAAAGAAATCGACGACTGCCAATCATAGCCTAAAATACCGATCAGGGCATTAATTCATTGTCATAAATGAAACATAAAAAAGATTTCCATGTTACTCAAAAGTGGGGACGAATTGTGACGTACGTCTAAGTATGACAAATGAATTTCCCTGACTCGATGGATGATAACAGAATATTGGCCTCTCATAACTTTAGAACCCTGATCATCTGTTGTAACGTTTACCGGTATGCAACATTTCCACTGAGAACCTTACACGCTGGATCATTAATATGTAGCCTGCTATCTTATGCGAACGTTTGAGATCGCATGGCCTTTGATGGGAGATTAAAATCCCCCCCCACAACCATTATCTGAGGAACGATTTTAAATAGCAATCTTTTTCCTTAACGCCGGCCCAAAAAGGGACGGGCCACAGACTCACTCCTGTTTCTAGAGCAATAAACAGCAGATCATTTTCTTACCTGGCTGTCACCGCCGCCAATGGTGGGAGTTGCCAAAGCTCTCAGAACAGCGTGGTACCATCAAAGAACAGGCTGATCTTCAGAATTCAACGTGGAGCGGCCGCGATCTAAAGAATCAGGGAACTTTCTTTTTACCTTCACAGAGTCTAAACTCCCTTACAGTCAAATATTTAAAATTTAAGTAAATTTACTTTACCGAACCATATGTTACTCTACTGCATACTCCCCCCCCCATCCAATCCCCCAGTCACCTTGTAATTGATCAATGTCGTAAAAAATTAGTTCCTCCCTTTTTGTAATTATTAGTGTCACTGTTAAAAATCCCACCTTCATTTATAAATCTTCAAGGATTATTTCCATAATTCTTCTTCCTTGCAAAATTAAAAAAACCTACCCACTACAAAACATCTTTATAATATTTATGATTCCTTAATACACATATTCGTGATGTCTCGACTTTTTAGCTAGATTTCTATTGCCATTTTCAGAGATCCTCCTAGTGTTTATCTAAGTGTGATTAGATTGTTCGCGACTGATGTAGTTTTATCGTATGAAATTAATATTTCTTAAAAACCGAATTTAGAATAGAATGATACTGTGGGGAAAAAATTATGGCATATTGGTGTAAAAATAGTTCGCTTCTGTACAGAAACTCCTGGTTGTGTTGCTAAAGAACAGGTGTATAGCAAACTATGGGTTTACACCTGATTTTTTGTGGCAAGGTACATTGAAACGTATTAATTGTGCAGTTTCATCTAAAGATTACTAACCATCAAAATCACTTTAGAGAGACTAGCCCTCCAGGTTAGTATTTTTTAATCTGATGCAATCCTTGCTTTCTACTGGTTGTGAAGTATAGCAACAGATTTTTTTGCAATTGCCCCTGCTAATAGTCAGCTGGGGTAGGACATGGATTCTATACCATTCAGTCGGGGGTTATTTATCTTTGTTTGTGAAAACATGTGGTTCGGTAGTTCGGATTAATTACTTCTGTGACAAAACGGTTTTTTGCATAACTTCATACTATTATAAAATTATACGCTGCTATGTCTCTGACCCGAGTTATTTCCCCGTTTTCAGTACTTATTTGTGACTTTAGGGACACCCCCCCCCCCCCCCCCCCCCCCCCCCCCCCCCCCCCCCCCCCCCCCCCCCCCCCCCCCCCCCCCCCCCCCCCCCCACCCCCCCCCCCCCCCCCCCCCCCCCCCCCCCAGGCCCCCCCCCCACCCCCCCCCACCCCCCCCCCCCCCCCCCCCCCCCCCCCCCCTCCCC